>JARQZK010004540.1:0-82788 GCA_030704885.1 Cynegetis impunctata | reverse complement strand
AACAACCCAGAGCGCCCTCCACCAAGGATATTGGAAACCAACAATGCACCGCTTAAAACGAATATGCAGAATCCATCGGAAGAATACAAAACTTCCAGCGTTTTTTAAAAACTCTGAACATACTCACGAGACTACTCTCCTAATATAATTATTACGATATACGCAAATATTTATGTCATATAACCAGCTTCCTTGGAAAGTTGTTTTATAATTTTTTAAATTATTGAAGAATTCTCTTTTTGTCACTTTATGTAGTATATTAAATTGCCCATGGCGAACTTTTATATTTTTCATGATTAGATTTTGAATATTCAATAAAATTATCACAATACAATTATCTTTCTAATTATTTGAAAAATCTCAATATCCAATGCAGATTTTAAGTCAAAAAGTCAAATTATAAAAATAATTCTAATTAAACTAATAAACGAATATAAATTTGAAATATGAGTTGGTTATGTACGAATGCAGACATTGTATTTGGTAGTTTCAATCAATCAAAAATTCAGAAAATAAGGGATTCAAGAAAATGCTTATTTTAAAGTTATCATTGTTGATCAGACTAGAAATAATTTCTTCCATTTTTTGATTACCTTTAGAATTCATTCTATAGTTACTGGTATATACTTCCGAATAACAAAATGAGCATCAATTCTGAAACATTTTGACTGTTCGATGGCATGTTACAGTTTATAGATGCGGAAAGGTGTTTTCCGGATTATGAAAAACTATGCAAAACTTTATGACGCCGTAAAAAGTTGAGTTCGGTAGTAAAAATTGAAGTAACGTGTTCTGAATTACACTCGACTAGAATAGGAGGCAAGGAGAAGGACGAGAATAAAAAAATTATTATAGAGTTCGGACAACTTTTCTTTTATTCCCTCTCTAGCAATTCCAGAGGCTTTGGCACAGAAAAACTACGGAAAACCCCTCCCGCATTATTGTCCGAAATCTCGAAGGGAAATTACGTACGTGCATTTGGGCGTGTTCCAATTTACTTTTCATAGGATTCTGCGGAGTTAGATACAGAAGGATTCAGGCGAATTCGTGAATTAATTTCTATATATCGAGTGATTCTAGAAGTGCAACCAGATCGCAAAAGAAGAAATTTCCAAAAATCGTTTTACCAATATTTGAATTATTCATACTATGTGTTCTGAGTGATCCAAGATCCTTGTCAAATATGGAAATCTTTTTTCCTGGAGAGAAGAGAGGACCGAAATTAAACTTTTGGGAAACCCTAGAAATTAACAGGTATAACAATTATGATCTATTACTGAACGAACAAATTGATTTAAATCATTCCCTACTCCTGAATAATTCAATTCCGGTTGATGTTATTCAGCAAGTTTCTCGGAACCCTAATTTAATTTAATTTCTCTTTGTAATCGTTTTTTCCTAGAACTGAAAATTTTATATAAAACTAAGATACCAAGATGTCAGTATTTCATTCTATCCGATTATATATATATATATATATATAATATATATATATGTATATAATATATATATATACTATATATATATATATATATATATATATATATATATATGTATATATATTATATGCATATATATATATATATATAATATGTATATGAATATATATAATATTATATATATATGTATATATATATATATATGTATATATATATAAATATATATATATAAGATATTATATAGTCTATAAATATATATATATAATATTATATATATATATATATAGTGTATATAGTATATATATCTATATATATATATATATATATATATATATATATATATATATATATACAGGGTGGACCACGACGAACTGCATCGATCGATATCTCAGAAACTGAATTCAGGAAAAATTTGGGATTTTGGAACTTGCTAGATGTCTTGAGGCCTATACAGCTGAAATATTTTCATTCATTGGGCACTTCCGGTTGTACCGGTAATAGACGCTTATTTTAAATAGGATATTCCATATATTATTACGTTTTTGGATTCTTCTTAAGATTCTAGGCAGATTTTATGTATCATGTTCTATACCTTAGTCTAAGCGTTTTTGACATATTTAGGTTTTTATGTCAAAAACGACGATTGCAAGCCCTAATATAATTATCAATTGTTCCTTTAAGGAAGCCTTTTTTACTTACTTTGGGTTAGATTCCTTGTTGAAAAGGACCTACTTACTAATAGATTTTGCATAATATTTGGTAAATCATACGGAGTGTTCAAAAAATAAGATCTAAAATGAGATTGGTAAAACTGACAAAAAACAGTTTTTTCAAATGGAAACCTCACATTTTCTTATTTTGTAGTATTAGGCATTTAAAAAGAAGGTAGCTTTGAATAAGGTTACCTATACCTAAAATTTGAAGTTTTCGAAATATTGCCAATTTAATATTTTCATATGGCGATTTTGCATTTAATCGTAAAGAATTAGATCTAGGATAGCCACGATCGTATTTGACATTTCAAATCATCGTAATGACACCCCGGTTAAATTATACAAACGAAAATTATTTGAACTTATTTATTATTGAGGTTTATGCATTTTTTTTATGATGATTCTGCTAGAAGTTTTTATCTCTGTTCAATAGTCTAGAGTTCAAAGTATAATTTTGCGAATAGATACTTGCATTTCTTTGATACTTGTTCTACCGTAATTGTATATATATATATATATATATATATATATATATATATATATATATATATATATATATATATATATATATATATATTATATATATAATATATAAATATATATATTAATATATATATTATATATATATTATATTTATAATATATTATATAAGTATATATATATATGATCATATATATATATATTCGAATTGTGTGATTATCTTCCGTATCAGAGGATTTGTTTGTGTACTATTTTCATCTTCAAATTTTCAATCCAATACTTGGCTACGCCGTTCTGATGAGGACAAAAGAGTCCGAAACACGTGTCAACGGCTGCTTCCATATAAGCGTGCTATACCGATAGAGTCTACTCACTTCTTTAATGTTTTCCCATACTAATTCTTTGTTGTTAGATAAAATAGTACCCGTATTATTATTATTTTCAAACATTACGTAGGTAAAGGTTTCTTTGGTTTCCTTACCATCTAATGATAACAATTTTGAATATTAATATTAGACTGAATAGCATATACAAAGCTGCCCTGTTCTATTCAATTTTTTCAAATCAATAAATGTCAAAAGAAATTTCAATTACGAATATCGTAGTGAAACGTCAACTTTTTAATAAAATCGAGTTTTTTAAGATTCAATTAGCTATTATTGCTAATAATTATCAAGAGATTATATATATATATATATATAATATATATAATATATAATATATATATTATATATATTATATTATATATATATATATATATTATATATATATTATATATATATATTATATATATATATATATATATATATATATATATATATATATATATATAAATATATACTGTATTCTGTATTTTTGTGAGTGCAGTCGAGACCACAGCACTTAGGCCCCATTGAGCCTTTTGTGCATCCTCCCCGGGAACATCACCAGCCTAGGCTCCCAACCATCCCAGTCGTTTGAAAAAGAGGGTGATTGCACCTAGGGGGATTTCCCTCAAGGTGGCTAAAGTTGGCCACCGTTCACCCAGAATGGATTCTTGGAGTGACAGGACAGCGGAGCATTCACAGAGGACATGCTGTACTGTATCGTCTTCCTGTTCACAGCCTCTGCAGAGAGGTGTGTCGCTTAATCCCATATTAAATAAGGGCTTCCGAAGTTGGCAGTGGCCCGTTAAAATTCCCACGACATTGCGTAGTTTTCCTCTGGGCATCGACAGGTAAGTCATTGCTGCCTCTTTATTGGGATAATTTAAAAGTTCCCTGGCTAGTCTGCAGGTGGTTGTTTCATCCCATAGGATTTTGAATTTTTGATGGGTGTTCTCCTTCATCATTTGTGACTTTGCTGTCAGCGGTAGTAGGCTGGAAGGGCCAGGACCGAATATGTTCAGGCCAGCTGCTTTTCTAGCCAATTCGTCAGCTTTTTTTGTTGCCATTGCATCTCGAGTGGCCTTTAACCCAGCACACCATAATTTGGTTTGTGTGGGCTGCACCCGCAAGTGCTTGATGGCATTCCCATAGTGACTGTGAAGTTATTTTATGATTCTTCAGGGCCAGTAATGATTGTCTACTATCTGTGTAGATTTTAATGGTTTTGTTCGTTATGTTCCTACGAGCAATCTCGTTCGCGGCTATGGTTATGCCCGTTAGCTCTGTCTGAACTATGTTGGCACATTTGTCCATGGTCCACTTAAGTTGAAATCGCAGGTGTCTCGAATATATTCCACAGCCTGCTCCTTTTTCTCGCTTTGATCCGTCCGTGAAAATATTGATCGTTCCTTCATCGGAGGTCTCATTTCCACTGTTTGTGTGTATTGAGTAGGATTTGTCAAAAACAAATCGCGGGGGAATGCTGTCTGCCTTAACCTGTAGCAGGGGCATCGTGTTAGTAGCCTCAAGCCACAGGCGACGTCTAGTCTCCCCACATCCTACTTCTGGCTTTATACCAATAGTCTCAAGGCGTGCCATAGTTGCCAAGGCCACCTCTTGTAGATAAATATCCAAAGGTGGCAGGCATAGCATCACCTCTATTGCCCTAGTTGGTGTTGTTCGCATAGCTCCGGTCACACTTAGACACGCGGTCCTTTGTATCTGCCCAAGCTTGAGTTTTGCTGTTGCCTGTTGGCTTCTAGGCCACCAGACAACGGCTCCATAGGCTATCGTCGGTCTCACGATGGCAGTATATATCCACATGACCACCCTGGGTTTTAGACCCCAGGTTTCCCCCATGATCCTGCGGCACTGTCCGTAGGAGATGTGTGCCTTTTTTAGTCTTCTCTCCAGGTGAAGATTCCAAGTGAGTTTGGCGTCAAAGGTCACTCCCAGATATTTGACCTCTGACATGAAACTTAATTCTGTGTTTAGGAAAACAGGTGCTTTTAATGGCCCCAGTTTCCTTTTCTTTGTGAAGAGAACCATCTCCGTCTTTCTGGGGTTGATTGATAGAGAGTTCTCCTCACACCATTTTTCGATTATTCTCAGGGCTCTCTGCATTCTGTCGCACAGAACTCCTTCAAATTTTCCACTTAGCAGTATCGTTAAGTCATGTGCGTATGCAATTGAGTAGAATTTCTCATCGCAGAGGCGGCGCAAGAGGCTGTCGAGAACTAGGTTCCATAGCAGCGGAGATAGGACACCCCCCTGCGGACAGCCTCTCGCGACCATTCCCCTGACGACGATGTTGTCTACACTGATTCTAACAGCTCTTTTTGAGAGCATGTTTGAGATCCAGCCCCTGACAGTCTGAGGAACACCTCTGTCTGCCAGTGCGGATTCAATTTTGGGGAAGGTGGTTTTGTCAAACGCACCGTCAATGTCTATGAACACCCCCAGGGTGGACTCTTTGTTCTCCAGAGATTTCTCAATCCGACCAGCAACCAGATGGAGGGCTGTGTCGGTGGATCTGCCTGGGGTATATGCGTGCTGGTTGGGATGCAGTGGTTGTGTATTCAAAATAGCATCCCTTAGGTATCGTTCGCATAGTCTCTCCATTGTTTTCAGCAGAAACGAGGTCAAACTAATTGGTCGGTATGCTTTGGGTGTGGTGTAATCCATTCTACCTGTCTTAGGAATAAATACCACCCTCACCTCCCTCCAAGGCTGTGGTATGTACCGGCGCGCCAAGCACGTCCTGAACATCCTCATCAGGTGCGGCATTAATTCGCCCAAGCCCCACTGTAGCAAGGCAGGGTATATGCCGTCAATGCCTGGTGATTTGAAGGGTGAGAAGGTCTGTATTGCCCAGCCTATTCTGTCTTCAGTAACTATTTGGTTGGCTTGCTGCCACTCCAAGTCTGAAGGTTCTGTTTCAGTTTCAGTTGGCCATTCCTTCCCTTTTGTGACCACGGAATTGGGGAAGTGAGTTTGCATAAACAACTCTAGGCTTTCACGAAGATCAGCAGTTGTGGTGCCGTCTTCTTTCTTCAGTAGACCTAAATTTGTGTCTCGATCTTTAGCCAGGAGTTGGCAAACCCAGGTCCTTCTCAGGACCAACACCCTGAAGACGGCAGGCGAATGCTTGCCGAAACGTCGGTAACAACTAACCGCTCAGATAATGGAATAACAGATCAACAAATACCCCATTATCAAGAATATCACGCTCAGAATTGAAGTTTTATTATTGAATAAAATTGAGTGAGCTGTTTATGTCAGGTGAGAACAACAGGTTAACGGATATAGCCAGGTGTTCGATATTCACCCGAAGAGATCGGTTTTTCAGTATTCTCTCAGGGAGAAAAATTTAGAGAAAATAAGATTATTCATTTTGATTCCTGATTAACATTGCCGTAGTTCATTCGTAAGAATTCTATTCAATTCTCCAACTCAATAACAAAGTAGAATATAAACTGATGTAGCCAGTTTATCTTTCAACCTCACATCTATAATTTCCTCGGAAGGTAGGTACACATGATATAAGAAAATGATGTAAACAGGGAGAGATTAAGGCCATTTAAACGGCAGTTATCGTGGTACGGTACAACTACCGCGAGAATATTAACGTAACCATTATTAAAGATTATACAGGGAGTAATTTTATTGTCCATGATGATAGCTGAAGCTCTCGCCTGCTTCTATAATAATACGTTTCACGAAACTTAGAACTCATATTGCCGGCTAGTTCCGCTTTTGTTTATCCTCACTGTTACGTATCTTATTTCCGATCTGGTACAGGAAAATGTCCGACATCGTAATACAACCTTTTTGAGGGTTCGTTTCATCCTCTCTCTATGAAACATGAACTATTTGTAGTAGTTTATACTGGAGGTAAACCATTGACTCAAGTAACAAAACTTCAATTAGATCCTTGAAATATTTGTTTCAGGATATTAGTTCAATCATTAACCTAATTTGAGATTAATGTAAGTATATGCAGTAACTATTCACTTTTCTCCTTTTTTGAGTAGAATTTTACATGATATAGTTTTATATAATTCAACAAATAACTTTCTGCCTTCAAGAAGAATTCGAACAGGACTCTGAAGTTGAGGCAATGAATCTCAGTCTTGTAATTGATATTTCAATTATAATATATAATTTTTTTTATTAAGTTATTGTGAAACGATGTTTATTTGTTTTTTTGCTGCTATTAAATACATAATATATAGCGAAAAAAACTTCGCTCCAACTGTGTGTCCAAAAACACTCGTCGTTTTACTGTTCATTAATAATAATTCTTTCGGATACTTCAAAACGAAATAATAATAGTGGTAAGGGAGGTTGATGTCGATATTACCTTTGAAGAAGTGACTCGTAGGACATTCAAATCAATTTTATTTGTAACACTTTAGCTCTCGGTATAAGGGATTTTAGTGGGACTAATTTCGTGAATTCGTTGAAAATGTGCGTAACAGGAAAAGTGAGAAGCAAGCACTTACACCATAGAATATTTAAAGTTTTTCAATTTTAATATACTAACAATCAGGGCCACCGCTACCATATGTGCAAAGTATGCAATGCACACGGTCGCCATCCTTTAGGGGCGCCAAAACCCAGGGTCAAAAACGGTCAGGAGGAAATTTAAACCAAAACTGTTTGACTATGAACACCAACACTTAAAAATTAGTTTTTTCTTAAAAATTATAGTTCAAACTTTAAGCTCTTCAAAAACCGATTTGACTTATTAAATAACTATGATAATTTTTTCGGATTTTTTGCGACATATTCAAATTAAATGACAGCCATCTTTCAAAACGTTGTCCTGTTCTTGAAAAACGACTGACAGATCAGGATAGTAAGGATATAGACTCCAATAATTTGTTTAATTAAATTAAAGCGTTAAAGTTCTTTTCATTACTTGATGACCCCTTGAGTATTTTACAATATATATTTGAAAACAATTTAGTCTTCACCATTTCACTAAGAATTCTTCTGACATTACCTGTATCGGTAGCTTCTGGCGAGCGAACTTTTTCAAAATTAAAAATTGTTTAAAATAGATAATGATTCAAGAAAGATTATCTGGGCTAGCTATATTAGCAATTGAATGAGAAATTTTTGATGGTTTAAATTTCAGCGATGTAATTAATGAATTTGCAACAGCAAAGTCTCGGAAAATATCGCTACTATAATAGCTATTTTTTATTTTTCTATTGTACCTAGCTATCAGCTATCATTTTTGATTTTATAAAGAAGTTACCTAGGTATTTTTTATCAGAAAAATCTGCATAGTGCATATTTTTCAAATATCTAAGGATTAGTAGGAAGTATATATATATAGACATCAGGCAATATTTCTGTCATATGTTCCTAAAAAAGATAAGATTTTTAGTTTTGGGTTATATTCTAGTATTTATAAACAACTTGTCTGTACCCCATTAGTTAAGTGAATTCTTTAAAATGGGAGTGAACAAGAATTTATTTCATTTTATTTTGTTATGATTTTATTCGGTTTGTTTCATTTTGATATTTTAGTCTACAAATAAATAGGATTTCTAAAGTTCAGTTTTTTGCTTTATTTCAAGCACCTACCTACCTAAAAATAAATTTAAAAAAATGATTCAAAATGCCTGAAGGACCGCCAAAATCCTTTTTTGCACACAGGCGCCAGTAGCCCATACGGGGGCCCTGCTTACAATGTTTATAATGCCTTATGGAGATTAAAAATATTTGACATTTATTTTTCAGTAGTTATTAAAATTGTATGAGCTGTTTAAGCCAAGTGAGAACAACATGTTCATAGTTATAACCAGGGTTGCCAAATGTTCGGTATTCACCCGGGCAGATCGGTTTTTAGACTGTCCGGAGAAAAAAAAATTATTCGGAATTATTCATTCTGATCCATGGTTATCATTATACGCTGAGACAGTAGTTCATTCGTGAGAATTCAATTCAGTTTTCCAATTCAATGTCGAACGTAGAATATAAAACACATTGTTACTTATATATTGTTATCTTTATATATAGAGTATCTTACTAGAAGTTGAAAACACAGTTACTCAAATGACTTCAACTGCGCTATCCTCAACTTCTACTGAATTACTTTCACAATTAATTCTATATCCATAAAATATAATAATACGCATATACGAATACAACTCATACGTACGCCAAGCAAATCCATTTAAACATCGGTTTAATCAAAATCTGTATTCTCTAGAAGTAGTTATTGTGTTCTCAACCATCGTGTGAATACCAAGAAAAGACTTATTGAGACTTCTGGATACTTTATTCTATTCACTCTTTTCAACAATGCCGATGTTTCGAAACAGTTTGTTTCTTTTTCTAGGCTAAAACTTAAAACAGTAATTAACCTACAAAACAAATACTCTCAACAACAACAAATAAACATATTAAACATCTATGTAATAATTACCTAGATGTGGTAGTCAATATCGTACGTAAACATAACAATTCTATTCATATATAAATTCGAGAGATTATTAATCAAGGGATTGATATGTATGGTACCGGTATGTCATTATAAATGAGGGAAAACAATCCGACATGGTTGTCAATACTTAGTGTTGAGTACAATAGAGAGTAAAACTCAACAATAAGTATTGACAACCATGTCGGATTGTTTTCCCTCATTTATCATGATATACCGGTACCATACATATCAATCCCTTGATGAATGACCTCTCGAATTTATATATGAATAGAATTGTTATGTTTATAGACTACAGGCCCATGTCAAAAAATGGATGGGTCATATGAACCACCAGGTGACGTATATAGGACGATATAAGAGCATACAATAATAAGATTCAGCACTATGCCGTCACTTGTGAGCTGTCCAACTGAGTGGCTGGTGAGAATTCAAAAGTGCAGGTAGAGTGAGTACCTTTTGGTCATATATTTTTGTACGGAATTTTTACCATCGATAGATCCATGAAAAATAATAAGAAAGCGCGCAGTGCCGTAAAAAAATGGTGCGCCACAAAGTCGGTAATTTTTTTTGATTTTCTGACAATTTCCAGGGTAAATTTGGTCATTTCATTCTGTACGGCATCAGTTTCATACTGTTTCAATACAGCTTCTAATCCATTATTCCGCAACGCCGTACAAAAACCCCCTCTCTTTCCGTGGTCCGGGGAGTGATTTGCAACAACAGAAAATTAATTTATTTTGAAAGTATTTTATGCATCGATAACATTTTTTTACATGCCGTACATTTTCGTTGGTCCAAAGGTTTGTCGGAGAAAAAAACTCAAGGAAAAATCCATAGAACGAAATGTAAGAATAATCCATATAACGAAATGTAAGGTGAAATTCATGACGATATTTTTTTATACGGCATTCAGATAGTGTATTTGTACTTAATGCAATAATTTATAAAAAGTTAATGCCGTAGAAATCTGAAAGTTCATATTGATAAAAAAGTAATAAAAATATTAAATAAATATAATTTTCATATATTACCCATCCATTATTTTAGACATAGTATATTACGTACGATATTGACTACCACAACTAGGTAATTATTACATAGATGTTCAATATGTTTATTTGTTGTTTTTGAGAGTATTTGTTATGTATTTTAATTACTGTTTTAATTTTTAGCCTTGAAAAAGAAACAAACTATCGGCATTGTTGAAAAGAGTCAATAGAATAAAGTATGCAAAAGTCCCCATAAGTCATTTCTTAGTCTTCTCTAGAAGATTGAATCATTCTTAAAAATCGAACCTGCCATATTAATTTTTTTTCTTCGTGGTCGATAACTGTAGAAGACGGAGGATAAATGAACTATTTCACTTTGAAAGTATTAGTTGCAAGATGATAAATAGAAAGCACACAAATTGTATTACATTATCCATTGGAATTTATAAAATTTTCTTAGAAATTCATGATTTCAAACCAGTTGGATAGACAATGAGCCGGACATTTTGCTTTCGAATAAATGATGTATTAGTTTATCTTATAGAGCATTGTTGTTCAATATTAACACTTATTTCTAAATTCGTTGGACGATGAATCAACTATGTGGTTGTTCATATTTAAATGAAAAATAAATAATAAGTGAAAACACTCATCAAAAATCCACAAACTGAAAAAACTTTTATTCGACTAGTTTCACCTTTTACAGCATTATCAAGACTGAATACATATTACAAAGACATCACTCGAAAATATTCTCATTTCGATTCGATACCTGGGGGCGGTAAAATAGAATCGATGGGTTTTCCAAATTGTCAGAGATTTAACAGTGGGGAGTCGTTTAGGTCCAACTGGGCATTAAGAAGAATGTAATTATGGGATATTTGGAGCTTGTTTATTTCCATGGCTTCCAGGAAGTTCATTTTCATACCTTTTTCACAGTTATGAACCAAAAATTCTTCATTACTGTGAAAAAGGTATGAAAATGAACTACCTGGAAGCCATGGAAATAAACAAACTCCGAATATCCCATAATTACATTCTTCTCAATGACCAGTTGCCCCTAAACCACTCCCCACTATTAAATCTGACAATTTGGAAAACACATCGATTCTATTTTACCACCCCCAGGCACCGAACCGAAATACGAATATTTTCCAGTGATGTCTTTGTAATATATATTCAGTTTTGATAATGCTGTAAAAGACTAAATAAAAGTCGACTAAAAGTTTTATTTACAACCATATATGTAATGCTGTCATTACTAACGTCATTGAAGGTTGGGAAGTGTCACATTACACACCTCTACTTCCCGCCCTCACTTCACGCCCTCATTTGATCAATTCTAGTAGAATATATATATATTTTTAAAGATAACACATTTTTTTGACAAATTTTATAATACCTATTTAATGGCAAACAATAAAAAACAACAATGAACTAAAATAAAACAAACTACATATTGATATTAATCGTTAAATTTGAATTATTGTAAGTATTTATTGAAAAGTTTAGGCCTATACCAGCGCACCACTTCCTATATAATGCACTGGCTTTTAGATACCGATGCTTACTTTTCTCTGGCACCAAGCACTGGACTGCTGCATGAGCAGCCTGTCGTAATTCTGGTGGGGTACAATCCATAAATTCTTCGTCGGAAGACATGTTTTTCAATTTATTATTCGCGAATTTAATATCTGACATTTATTGACTTCATCTGACATTTATTTATATTGGTGACAATTGTATACCCCGTAGTCACGGTAATAATATATCTACTTGATTATTCTGAGAAAACCGCCTTCTTGGTAATTTGTCGTTAAATGTAATATTTTAGGTATATTCAGAACGAAACAGATATTTATTAATTTTGATCGAAATATGATGGTTGTAAATAAAATAGTATACGAGCCTCGGTAGGAAATTTCATTCCTGTCTCGAGATTATAGCTAACTAATCTCACGACAGGAATGAATCACTTCTCACCTCGGTGTGTAATATACTATTTTCAGTTGTGTTTTTCCGTAATATTTATTTTTCATTTACCCTTATTTCTACTTGGTTCTTTAATCCTAATGCTGTTTTTGAGATCAAATATTCACTATTATAATACTCATTAAAGTACTTTCAAGAAGACACCTAATATTCTTGATTTCTAACAGTGTATTTAATGTGATATCTACGAGAACATTAGGTACAAGAAGAGAGAGGAATAATAAACCTCGTTGTGGTAGTGAAGTGCTTTCCTCTAATTTCCTACAAGAATTACTTCTGCCAGTGATGTATGATCCAGATGGTGGGACATATTCGAAAGAATTAATCTTGATTTGGTGGAATGGCCTGGAATACGAAATGCCATATTTATCACCCGCAAAACGTTTCTCGTCAACTCCTAAGGCATATTTATCAATTGATTAATCGTTTTCATGACAGGAGAGGACCGTAGAGAGCATGTCGAAATATGTGGGGTAAATCATAAGTACATCCTTCAGGAGCAGTGGTCTCCTGAGTTTGATGTATCGTCCTATACGTTTACGAAGACGTTAAGCTCAGCATTCATTGATAATCTACACATTTTTGTATTCAGTAATAATTTGTATCTACTTTCATTTAGTAATATGAATTATACAGTTCTATAAATCGTTTTGTAAGGGCACCTATTACAGAACTAGTGCTGTAATAGATGCCTTTACAGCATTAGTGCTGTAATGGAAAAATAAAACGGTTGTATTGTATTAACTTTTTCCTTTTAAATAAAACCACATTTTTTAGAAGAATTATTTATTTATTATAAACCATTATAAAATTAATTATCAATTATTAATTAAAATTAATTATTATTAAATAATAACACTTAAAGTTTATTATAAACATTAATAATACACATTTAACAGTTAGAAATTTGTATACCAGAAGGGGATGTGATGGAGCCCTTTATTTTTCGAATTTCCAATCATTAACTCCGTGTCTGACCCCATGATCTTCTCTGCTATTTGTTTCTTATTTTCTAAGGAATTCTCAACGTAGCTCCTGCCGTAGAAAAGGTAAACTTCCATCAGAATCGCTCATTTTGAAAAGAGCTTTTTATATTTTTGGATTTGTTTGACAAAGTTTCGACAGTAGCCATGCGAAACAGTAACCAAGCGAAAGGTGACATGAAAAACTTGATTAGTAAACTTAACAGCAGGTGCATTTTAATTTTTAAAAATGCGTTTTGCCAAATATTTTTATATTTTGGCTCGGCTGACGCCTCGTTTGACAACTTTAACATCTCGTGTTGTGAAGATTCATATTACAACCCTAATATTGTAAATAACTATTTTCAATTGAATTTGAGTTATCATTATTTTATAGTTGATATCTTGAAATATTCAACACTGAAGAGATGTGCAAGCCAGATCGTTATTTTTTTCAAAAATTTGAAATGAGACAAAAAGCAATCAACAATTTGAATAAAAATAACACGGGTCAACACAAAATTTGAGATTGACATTGAAGTATGAAAGTTCGGTACATTGGATCATAGTTGAACGAAAAAATATTATATGTCATGTAAAAGTTTGCTTTTGTATCCAAGAGAAAATTTGAACGATATTTTTAAAAATCTGTTTTTTAAATTTTTATTTTATGATAAATCAATACAAATATATGTATATATTATTTTTATTCATTCAGACTATCAAACTAACTTACAAAAAGTGGAAAATAATTCAAAAATGCGCAGTATCACTTTTTCTTTCATGTTCGTAACTGGTTTTTCTCAATAAATCCCAAATATAGTCTCCCATCATATTTTAATTATATTGGCCTTGATAACGTTGTTCGAAGTTCACAATAGCTTGATGAAAACGTTTTTAAAACGTATTTGAATGAGCATGCAGCATATGTACCTACTTTTAATAACATCCTGGTTTTGAAATTTTTCAACATATTTTCAACTAGCTTTTGGTAGTTTTCAGCTTTGTTATATTCTGAAAATCCAGAGAAAACTGCTTTAAAACTGCTTCTACTTGCTTTTTAACCCTATTAAGCAAGTTTGGATAATTTTCATCGGCAAAAATCCGTCTAATTTGCGGATCACTAAAAACTCCAACTTTAACCTTTGCTTCTGACAATGGAAATTTTTTTTCAAATATTCAAAAGCAAACTTTATATAGAAAAAGGTATTTTCTTTTCGTTTTGCTGCATAATTAACCGGAAAATCATAAAATAAACTTTAGGACAAAGAACGAATTTTTTTTTGTCGAGTCGTGTAATCAGTGAGAGCTGAAATAATCACCGAATTATATTCAACGTGAAGTCATGTAAAATATTTATACACCCAAAGAAAATATCAAAAAAAGTTGTTTCAACTATTTGTTTGGATTTTCAATCCACTTTTGATCTATACTCATCAAATAAAATTGATTATTGAAAGCAAATAATTGAGCATCAAAACTAATCAGAAAATTCTATTCTATTTATTATTTATTTATTTATTTATTTATTTATTTATTTATTTATTTATTTATTTATTTATTTATTTATTTATTTATTTATTTATTTATTTATTTATTTATTTATTTATTTATTTATTTATTTATTTATTTATTTATTTATTTATTTATTTATTTATTTATTTATTTATTTATTTATTTATTTATTTATTTATTTAATGATCACGTGGAATACAAACAGGTAAAAACTCAAAAAACAGTATTCGCCTCTTCGAAGCTGCATATACATCGAAGTTAAAATTTAAAAATGGAAAAGAAATAATGACAATACAGTTGAATACATAGGTGACAAAAATTTTTATTCATAAGAGAATATTCCTGAGACTTCGCTTCAGATTATTGAGCGATATATTGAAAAGATCCAGGTCTATGCAGAAGTTGTTAAATGAAGCCATTATCCTGAAAATGGGAGCATTCTGTGCACTATGCACCCGTAAAGGAGCATAAAATGTGTCACTATTACGTAACCTAATATCAGGGACCCTGAATGGAATTGATTGCAGAATATTAGGCACACTGAGTAAACCACTGACAATTTTGTATAATAAAATAATATCCGTCATTTCTCGGCGCTTCTCTAGTTCCATTATGCCAAATCTCTTTCGAATATGTGAGTACTCATGATTATTGTAGGTAATATTATTTTGAAGGCCAGAAATCTGAGAAATTTATTCTGTACTCTCTCAATTCTCTCTTTATAATATTTGTATTGAGGATTCCAACAAAATTCAACCGACTATAGATGAATGAAAAATATAATATCAAGAAAGTTTTATTATTTCTGAAAGTCCTACAGTGTCGAAGGACATACCCCAGCAACCTATTTACATCTCCCAGAAGGCGTTCGATGTGCTGATCGAATAAAAGTTTTCTATCAAAAGTCACTCCCAAATCCAAAATATGGTCTACTTGCAAAAGAGAATAATCCGCCATGGTGTATTGATGGTCTATAAGATATATTCTATGTGAAAGTTTACATACAGCCAGAGAAATATATATCAAAAAACACTGGAATTATCACAAGCTTTAAATAATTAGTTATTAGTTATCATACGAAAATTGATTGAAGAAAAAAAATTTTTTTATTTGTCACAAATTTTTAAAACAGGACTGAACTTTATTGTTTTATTACGATACCTTGAGGTAAAACACTATATCTACTAAAGCAGACATGAAAATCAAACATATATTTCATTTATCTATTTTGTATCGATTCTAACCAAATAATGGCACCATTATGACAAAAATACTAATATTCTGTAGTTTTCTGATGTGATTAATGAATATTTTATATCCCTTCCGAAAATTATTCTTTCTCTGAAAACAATATAATGTTACTCTGTAATCATGACTTAGAATTGAGAATTTTTTTTAATACAGATGACAAAAACTATATTTTTGTGAAGCTATCAATTTTGCTCGAGGCTGCTATTGCGTCGAATTTTATTAAAATTTAATCGATAAATGAGATATTCAGGTATTGCTGGTTCTGAAATATTTTGTATCATACATTCAACTATTAACCTAGAAAAATGATTTCAGTATGTAGGATAATATATTTTTGTTTCTATATTCAAAAAATTGATAATTACATCTAGTTTGTATATAATAACAATCTCTGATGCTCACATTTAATGTCAACAAATATGGAAAATACTGGCTATATAAATTATGCCTTTCATCAAGTTTTTGTTACTTATTGTTCATTATAATAATAATATAATAATATATTTAATCTGTTAATCAACGTACAGTTGCTCTCACAGATAACAAAAATGTACATACTGTATGATAAATTTTGAATTTAAAAATAAACAAAAATTAATTTTTTTTAATGTAAATATATATTCATCCAAATGTCTCCTCACTCCCACCTTAAATGTAGCCAGTGAACTTGAAGATCTTACATCTTTGGGAGTTTATTGAATAGGTCAACAGCAGTAAAACTTGGTCTTCTTCTTCTTCCATAATTTGTCCTCACACTCTTGTCAAGATGAAACCTCTTCCTACCTCTTGTATTATAACTATGATCAATATTCTCTTCCACAGATAAACCATTTTTCAACAGGTTGTTAGTGATTTTAAAAACAAATACACAGGATTCCTTCAAATATAGCTTGGAAATAGGTAATATGGGATATTTCTCATAAAGCGAAGATGAAGGAGTGTCAAACGGCAGCTTGAATAAGTATTTCACCACCTTATTTTGTAATCGTTGCAGTCAATTTATATTGAACTTAGTGGTATTTACACAGATTACAAGTAGGTAATTCACAACACTATTGGTATGTGCATTATAGAAAGTAATCTTATCTTCTGTAGTAATTAAATCCCTCAATTTGTTTATTGCGTCAAAAACACTACTGATCCTTTTCATTGCAGGCGTCAACTTGGTTGTTCCATTTTAGCTCATCGTTAATTATCAATCCTAAATATTTGCATTGATGAACACGTTGAATGGGAGTGCTGTTGATGTGAAGAGAGATTGCATATTTCTTTTCTGTTCTTTAATCTACTAAAAAACATATATACTGTTTTTTCCTCATTAATAACTAGTTTGTTATTACATAACCACTTGTAAAAAGTGAGTAGTGCGCTATTGACGAGTATTTCTAGTTCATCTGAATTTTTGTGGTAAAATATAAGTATAGTGTCATCAGCAAACATGTAATAATGGCCAGGTAGATCGATCAGAGACAAACTTTCCACATACAGCAGATATAACAGAGGACCAAGCACTGATCCCTGAGGTATTCCAGTTTTAACTCTCTTTCTTTGACTAATTACTCCATTGACTGAAACATATTGATATCTATCCAGAAGGAATGATTTGATCAGCTTCAATGCCGGTCCTTGTATTCCAAGTTGTTCCAACTTATTAATAAGTTTCAGGTGATCAATAGTATCAAAAGCTTTTTTAAGATCAACGAAAACTGTAGCTACAAAATATCCCTCGTTCATTTTTATTTATTAGAGTTTCCATTAAATCAGCCACTGGTCCCAACGTCGAGCAATTTGCCTGGAGTCCATATTGTTGCTTCGATAAACTTAAGAAATTAATCAATCTGTTTTTGATAATTCTTTCCAGAATTTTAGAAACTGTAGAATTCAAAGCAATTTGTCTGTAGTTTCCTGGATCCTCCTTACTTCCTTTTTTGTAGACGGGTATTATTCTCGAAATTTTACAATTTACATACTAACTCATCACATTTTGAAAAATTACAGTCAACTAATTAATGGACTCATTATATTTTTCTCAACACTAAGCTGCTTTAGTGCTATTTTTATCCATTTTATCCTACTTGTGGAATATTTAACTCAATACGAATGAAAAATTCATGAATTATCTTCAAGTTTGTAACATAAATGCAATCTCTATGGAGAAACTTTTTCATTCATCTAATTCCATATAACGAAAATAATTTAAGCTTAATAAAAGGATCTTGTTGAAAAGCCGATGTTTTCGCTGTATATTATCTATTAAATACCAGGTAAGAAAAAAAAATTAACAACGTTGGACAGTAATTGAATGAAAAAAATAAAATAAATAAAGGAATGGAAATAAGATTGTATTTAAAACTTTTTTCATAAAAAAATAAAATTTTTTTCAGTAACTATTATAAGAATATGAAATAATTTTTGACCTAAGCAGTACATTCAATTTTAGTAATGGTTGGTTTGTGACAACTAAGGTAGAAAACTACATAGATGGATAATTGTAAATTCTTAAATCGAATCCATACAAAAGATTAACAACTGAATTTTTTCAGAATCGGTTCAAGTTGAAATCGCTGCTTTTTTGGGTGTAAAAATTTTATATTTTTCTTATGATTGCGATCCCTTTTGATTATACCAATATATACGAGATTATTTTTGAAATTTTAATCAACTATAGATTTCAAAATCATAAAAAATCTTTAATAATGCACTGATATCAAACGCATGTATTCATATTTATGTAGAGTATCTGGCTAAAATATCAAACACTGGTACTAACCTGACTTCATCATCGCTAGACATACTTTCTATTAAGCCACTTTCACAAATATCAACCGTCGGCGGTCAAGATGGTTGTAAACTATCTAGAGCACAGACGGTACCAGGTTCGAATCCCGGATAAGATATGGATGTTGTGATTGTCCATTATTACAATGTTAAACTATATATCTACGTGCACTATTATCTGGGTAAATGTACAAGATTACGAACCCATTGGGATAGATGGTAGAACTCAGGCGAATATTCGCCTGTGTTCCACCATCCCCTTAAAAAAAAAAACGTGTGGCACTCGTGGACTGCCGCGGTTAAGCTATTGCACAGAATTTTTTATTTATGCAGTATTTTTTTTCTTTTTCTTTGATATCAATTCAAGTCATCTCTTTGATATCAATTCAAGCTACACTTTTTGAGCGATAAGAAAACAAATTTTTTTCGTTTATCGATTAAATGAGAAGTTCATATCGTTTGAAATATTTTTATTATCTTACAATACATGTAGGTTATTCAGGAATTTGTATCATTGAAACTATAGGTTTATGGTAACTGAAATAAGAAACATAAGTTTGAGACTTGATATCCTCTAAATATCTGGAAAATAGGTACCGCGTCAATGGTGGTCCCACATTTTGTTGTGGATTCTTGTGGATCATTATTCATTTTCAAATTCAATTTTTACGAAAGAAAAGTTTTAAACCGCTCTGATTTTTTATCAGCGAAGTTGATGTTGAAATCGCCAGCCAAGATAAGTGTCGTCCGATTTCGGAGCAGTTCGTCTCGATCTGTGCGAGCTTCGTACAGTCGTACCATAAACATACACCTTAAGCGAACGCTCGGCCGAGCTACACGAAATTTCTTGATTTGGTCGCCGCGCTCGAAGCTCGCGATAAAAGCTTAAAAACCTTAATGAATAGCTCTTTATTAATAAAATAACAACAATGGACATACGCTAATATAGCTGATGCGCACGCCTAGCAACGCTATCGTATCATTCGACAAAGTTCTGGAGTGTAACGTGCGAATGGAAACTATATATATATATATATATATATATATATATATATATATATACATATATGTATATATATATATATATATATATATATATATGTATAATATATATATATATAATATATATATATATATATATATATATATATATATATATATATATATATATATATATTATATATATATATATATATATAATATATATATAATATATATATATATATATATATATATATATATATATATATATATATATATAATCTTTTGATAATTATTAGCAATAACAGACTTATTGAATCTCAAAAAACAATTCGAATGAATATATATATATATATAAATGTACTATGTTAAGGATGTAGTGACTCAGGTATCATATGGGAAAAAAGGGAAGTGTACTCTTTCTTCTTTACCGAGCTTTCGCAATCATTTATTGCTTCTTCAGGGTTTCTAGAAATTATTACAGACATACATTAGTAAAATTATCAAACATGAAAAAACATTATATTCTCACCGAAAACGAGGTTATAATACATCTAGTTGAGAACTTTGTCCGAACAAACATATGTGTTAAGATAAAGGAATGTCTTGGATACATATAAAAATAATAACATTGGAATATACAACATTGCTAACAATTTGTTTGAATTTAGTCTATTGCGTAATTATTATTTTATTCAAGATGATTTGAATGTCAACGATGACAAGTCGAAATTGACGTGCTGGTATTCCATCATTCATCTAATGGTCCATCATAGAGTTCATTTTCATTTTCTTTTTTTAACAAGTAACTGTAAATATTGCTAAGTTTTTGTGTGTCGGATTTCTTGTTTATAGTAAATTCACTTTTATTAATTTGGATCATTTCATGTAATAATCTTTTATGGTAATTTTTTTCCATTTTTAGTATTTTCACGCTTTCGAGATCAATCCGATGATCTAAGTTATGTGCATGTATTGCTAGTGCACATCGATCCTTGTTTTTGTGATATCTGATTTATGCAAAGATATTCTACTTCTAACCCATTGGGATGTTTGACCAATATACACACCCTGACAATCTTGACAGTTTAGCTGGTACACCACATTACTTTTCAAATTTGTTGGTATTGGGTCCTTGAGACTGCTATATAATGATTTCACCGTTTTTTGATTATAAGTTGTCAGTAGTACCTTTTCGTCTCTGAAAATAGATTTAATCATGGATGTTAGTTCTCTTATGTTCGGGAAAGATGCATAAAGTTTCCGTTCTGTGTCCTTTTATGCATCTTTCCCGAACATAAGAGAACTAACATCCATGATTAAATCTATTTTCAGAGACAAAAAGGTACTACTGACAAATTATAATCAAAAAATGGTAAAATCATTATATAGCAGTCTCAAGGACCCAATACCAACAAATTTGAAAAGTAATGTGGTGTACCAGCAACTGTCAAGATTGTCAGGGTGTATATATTGGTGAAACATCCCAATGGGTTAGAAGTAGAATATCTTTGCATAAATCAGATATCACAAAAAACAAGGATCGATGTGCACTAGCAATACATGCACATAACTTAGATCATCGGATTGATCTCGAAAGCGTGAAAATACTAAAAATTGAAAAAAATTACTATAAAAGATTATTACATGAAATGATCCAAATTCATAAAAGTGAATTTACTATAAACAAGAAATCCGACACACAAAAACTTAGCAATATTTACAGTTACTTGTTAAAAAAAGAAAAAGAAAATGAACTCTATGATGGACCATTAGATGAATGATGGAATACCAGCACGTCAATTTCGACTTGTCATCGTTGACATTCAAATCATCTTGAATAAAATAATAATTACGCAATAGACTAAATTCAAACAAATTGTTACCAATGTTGTATATTCCAATGTTATTATTTTTATATGTATCCAAGACATTCCTGTATCTTAACGCATATGTTTTCGGTGAGAACATAATGTTTTTTCATGTTTGATAATTTTACTAATGTATGTCTGTAATAATTTCTAGAAACCCCGAAGAAGCAATAAATGAGAAAAAAAAGAAAGAGTACACTTCCCTTTTTTCCCATATGATACCTGAGTCACTACATCTTTAACATAGTACATTTTCATATCTCAAAAAGGGCTCTCAATTTTTATAAACTATATATATATATATATATATATATATATATATATATATATATATATATTATATATATATATATATATATATATATATATATATATATATATATGTATATACATATATGTATATACGTATATATAAAGCAAATTATTGCCCGTCCAACAATTATCTGTATTGCCTGTTACTTTCAAAATTTATCTGAATACTAAAATAAAAATTTTATATACTGATGGCTGATGAACGAAAATTAGATTATAGCATACCACATCCAAAACAAAGTAGGTTCTCGATTAATATATTCTCCTTCTTCGTTTCGTCAAAATGAAACTCAATCAATACTCATTCTCATATATTGATTATCACTAATAAGCACCTGGACGTTTCACTAACGGTCACTTCATGTTACATTTTTCATAACGAACATGCAGATTGTTACTTTGAACTTCGTACTCCCGATGTGACAGATCGCCGACTCCCTCGAGACCTCAAACACCGCCAATGCGGTAAAGGGCAAACTTCGACATTTTCTCGTGTCAAATTCAGAGCTCCCTAGATAGGGCCTTGGCAAGTGTTTCAATAGAGAAGCATGATTATGGGCCGCTTTATTCAGCGTGCCAACTGCCGTACGTAATAGTTACTCACAAGTCGCATCTCTCCATAACATTTGATTTTGTCATCACACGTACATCAATGAGAATCTATAAATTCACAGCCTATAGTTAAACAGTATTTTCAAAACATAATAATATTATGATACTCAGTATAGGTACATCGGAAAATTGAACAGAAATCAATAAAGGTGTTTTACATGGTATCATGATTTTTAATTACCTAGACGAAAAAGAAATGACATTCAACAAAAAAACTAGGCAATATCATCGCTTAGGTACTATCCAAATAGCTGCATAAGACAGCTACCCATATAGATCAGTAATTTGTTGGTCAGATCTATATTCAAATCGAAAGACAAATGGTGTTTTTTAATGGATAAAGGGTGTTTTTTATGAAGGTTGACAACACTGCTTTATTTGACAACCGATTCGATAGCTGATAGTTGATTTTTATTTAGTTTGGTTAGGCATTTCATTATGGATTGATTTGCACCAGAGAAACGCTTGCAAATTGTTGAAATTTTTATCAAAATAAAGTTTCTGCTCATTTAGCTTATCGTGCACTTCGTCCATTTTATGGCTATTGTCAACACAGAGATGGT
Organism: Cynegetis impunctata; assembly: GCA_030704885.1. Taxonomy (NCBI): domain Eukaryota; kingdom Metazoa; phylum Arthropoda; class Insecta; order Coleoptera; family Coccinellidae; genus Cynegetis; species Cynegetis impunctata. Next base: position 59,505 of record JARQZK010004540.1, on the reverse strand, counting down.
ACGTCTGCTAGAGCTGCCCATTCTGTAAAGGATAGGATCAGTTCAGAGACCCATAAAAACACTGGTGCTATTAAGAGAAAATCCTATGTGTCACCGATAATTGGAAGGGGTAAATCCACCGCTCTATGTAGTGTTCCCAAACCCGCGTATGTACATGTTTCTCGCCTTGCTCCATTAACTAAGGAGGAGGATCTTAGAGAGTTTCTTAGGGAGGTTTTGCCAATTTTGGAGTGTACCAAACTCAACTCACGCCAACCTACTATATATTCATCCTTTAAACTAGCTGTTCCTTCTCATCGTTTAGCAGACTTTCTCGATCCTTCAGTCTGGCCCGAGGGTGTAATGGTGAAGCGTTTTTTTCAACTCTCAGGAGGGATTCCAGCACAGAAGTAGTGAAACCCTTGGCCAACGAGGTGAAGGTCTACTATCAGAATGTTAGGGGTATGAACACTAAATTACTTGATTTTCGTGTCTCGGTGGTGACTTGTGACTATGACATTATAATTCTTACTGAAACATGGCTTTCAGATAGTGTAAAAACTAGTGAAGTGGCTTAGATAACTATCTTGTTTATCGTAGGGACCGTTCCCTTCTTACTAGCCATAAAAAGAGGGGTGGCGGTGTCTTGATAGCCGTATCTACTAAATTGTCGTCTTATTAAATTATTCCTCATCCACTTTATGAAAGTGTTGAGCATATTTTTGTCTCAGTGGATTTCAGATCTGGCAGTGTTATATTTGGATCGGTATATTTATCTCAGGCATCTAATGACATTTACCAACAACACTGCGATTCTGTTGAATCAATTATGTCAGAATTTAATAGCTCTCACGTATATATTTTTGGTGACTATAACTTAAGTAGATTCGTATGGACCATTGATGAACTGGGTGTGAGCGTTTTTCCACGCCTGGATCCTGGTCTTATTGTAGTTGAATCTTTTGGTTTTTTAAATTTATTTCAACGTAACGATATTAAGACAAATGGTTCCTTGCTTGATCTTCTTTTTTCTACTAATTCTGATGTTGATGTCAATTTGGCAGACTTTGTGCTCCTACCACTTGACGTGCATGGTGGGCATCCGGCCTTTCAATTCAGTTTCCATCGTAACACTGTATCGGAGATGAAACCCACTGAAACTGTGTTAGATCTTAAGAATTGTAATTTTATTGCCGTTAATGATTATTTTCGTGACATCGACTGGGATGTTGAACTCGATGTTGATTCTATCGATAATTGTGTTCAGCACTTTTATGAAATTGTTTCAAGCGCTATTTTGAAATTTGTACCCAGTAAAATCATTTCATCGTCGGATTACCCTGCTTGGTTCACACCTAGTTTGAAATCTTTAATAACTGAGAAAAAAAAAGCACATACAAATTACAAAATATCTGGTAGTGTTTCGGACTACCTTATCTTTTCGAATCTATGGTCTGAATGCAAACTAGAAACGCAGAGATGTTATGACGAATTTGTTAATAATGCAGAATCCGCAATAAAAAAGGACCCGAAACAGTTTTGGAACTTCATCAATAAAAGGAATAATCTTAATTCAATTCCATCTTCTATGTTTTTGGAAGATAAGTCAGCTACTACAGTTCAGGAGGTCATTGATCTTTTTGCTGATCACTTTGCTTCGGTATTCAATAACCAACAACCTTCTGTTATTCCTTATTTTACACAGCATAATGCTGTGTCTCACGTGAATGGTTTTCTCACCAGTATTGATGAGGTAAGTCTCAAAATAAAAGGCCTCTCTCCCAAACGGTGCTGTGGACCTGATGGCCTACCTGCAGCATTTTTAGTGAATTGTGTGGATACGTTAGCGGCTCCTCTTTGTAGATTATTCAATTCCTCACTCCAGTCGGGCATCTTTCCTATCATGTGGAAATCAAGTTATATAACACCAATTTTTAAGTCAGGAAAGGTGAACGATGTGCGTAACTATCGCCCGATTAGTATTTTGTGTAATATTCCTAAGGTTTTTGAAAGCATTGTATTGGACAAAATTTCCTTCAGTTTAGGACAAATTATTATTTCCCAACAGCACGGATTCATGAAAAAAAAATCTAGTCTAACCAATCTAGTCGAATATGTTCAGTTCATTTATAACGAATTTCAAAGAGGTAACCAGGTGGATGGTTGCTATACAGATATATCTAAAGCCTTTGACCAAGTTAACCACACTATCTTAGACTCTGTTGTTGAGTCAGTAGGTTTTACGGTAGTCTTTTGAAGTGGATAAGGAGCTATTACAAAAATAGATCTCAAGTTGTAAAAGTTAAAAATTTTAAATCTAAAACAATCCTGTTTACGTCAGGTATTCCGCAGGGTAAGCAACTTGGCCCTATTTTGTTTTCACTTTTTGTTAATGATCTATCTCTAGTTGTCAAGCATTCTAAAGTTTTGTTATTCGCTGATGACTTGATGATCTATAAATCCATCTCCTCAGTTGCCGATGCTGCTGATCTTCAATCGGACGTGTTGGCTGTGGTGGAATGGCTTTCGGGTCTTCTGCTGAGTATGAACTTTCTGAAATGTAAATGTATTACCTTCCATTGAACCAGTAACCCAGTATTTTATCCATACTCGGTTGATGGTGCAAGTCTTGAGCGTGTTAATATCATTAGTGATCTTGGCATAAATTTGGATAGTCAACTCGAGTTCAAGGAACACTTCAGAATAATGACTAACCGTGCATTGAGAGTGTTGGGGTTCATTCGTCGGAATTCAGCTGAATTCTCTGATGAGGCTACTGTGAAATTGCTTTATTTTGCTTTTTGTAGATCTATTGTTGAGTACGGGTCCATTGTTTGGTCACCTCATTACGAGGCTGATTCGCAATATATTAAACGGGTGCAGAATAAATTTTTGCTTTACATTTCCTTCAGGAGGGCAATTCCTCGAATCAATTTTTCGGTAACATTTATTCGCACTCAGTTGGGTATACAGCCTTTATCAGTAAGAAGAATTATATCTGATTTGGTGTTTCTCTTTAAGTGTCTGAATAATCTTGTTGACTCTAATGATTTACTTGGCCAAATTTGTCTTCACGTACCGTTCAGAAGAACTAGGAGTGACAACTTATTCGCGTACCCCGTCTGTCGTACTAACTATATGATTAATGCACCTATTAATAGAATGTTGGGTTATGGTAATCGCTATTTAAACGCAGACGTATGTTTTTGTACCTCACTAAAGCAGTTTCGATGTGAGGTAAATGCTAGGTTAATCTAGATTTAAGATTTTAATTTTTTGTATTTTTTTATGTAAATGGGCTTTCCGTTGATAAATAAATAAATAAATAACTAAACAGTGCGCACCGAACAAGCTGCAGCCGCTATACTGGAGAGTATTGAAGAAGATCAAAATAAATCAATTCGTCACCGTTCTCAGCAAATGGAGTTGTTTCCATCCACTTTATGAAGGATCTTGGCTTGAAAGCTTCCAAGATTCAACTTGTGCAGGAATTAAAGCCAAACGACCATCGTATGCACTAACAATTCGGGGAATGGGCTGAAGCACGAATTGATATTGATATTGATTTTCAATACCAAATTTTTCTCACCGATAAAGCTCATTCTTGGTTGAATGGGTAAGTAAATAATCAAAATTGTCACGGTTAAAGTGAAGATAATCTACAAGCTTTCATCGAAACATCATAACCCACAGAAAATTACTGCTTGGTGAGCTTTATGGTCCGGCGGAGTAATTTGTCCATATGCCTGCAGAAACGATGATATTCAGAATGTTACTGTCAACGGTGAGCGGTATGTTTAGAAATGTATTCGTACCTCAATTAGCTGGCATGCATACATGTGGTTCCAACAGGACGAAGCCACGTGCCACACAGCACGCGCTACAATCGATTCACTCAACGAAACTTTTGATGAACAAATTCCACATAATGTGGTCCTAAAAATTGGTCACCAATATTGTGCGATTTATTCCCATTAAACCATTTTTTTTTGGTTATGTGAAGTCATTTGTCTACGCTGCTAAACCAGAGTTGATGGAATACCTGGAAATTAACATTCGAAGAGTTATTAGCGAAATACGGCCGCAAATGCTGTGAAAAGTGTGTGAAAATTCCAGATTACGCGTTGTAGGCGCCAACCGTGGCTGCCACATGGCATAAATAATATTTAAACGTTGATGTCATAAAATTATCTATCCAATAAAGCCAGTTCGATTGATATTAAAAATATATTTCTTTCTTTCATTTCAATTTGAACACTCATTATTTTAGGTACGAAATTCGTTTTCTCTTTTTAGCTGCGTTTTTTTTTTGTACAACTTCATGTTCTTGATTTATAAATGATAAAACAGAAACGAATGTTTCTCATCATTCTTGGCATAAAATCACGAGATTTTGGACCATCATGAAGCAGAGGTTCAAGTTACACACCCTTTGACAAACTTGCACACCCCTTGGAGTAGTTCCAGGCCTCTTGACATTCCTGACTAAAAGGTTCACCCCTCGTTATTTTTGTACAACTTGATGTTTTTTATTTATGAATGATAAAACAGAAACGAATGTTTCTCATCATTCTTGGCATAAAATCACGAGATTTTGTATCATCATGAAGCAAAGGTTCAAGTTACACACCCTTTGACAAACTTGCACACCCCTTGGAGTAGTTCCAGGCCTCTTGACATTCCTGACTAAAAGGTTCACCCCTCGTATCATTTATTTAGCCCACAATCCCATTTTCTCTCTGGAAATCGTTTTATGTAAGATGTTAATTCTTCCGATATTATCAATTTTCAACGATCTGTTTGACCAAGATAGAGCTTCTTAAGCTACGGTTTCATCGGAGGAACATTGAGTTACTTTTTTGTTGCTGTTGCTAGTTTATGTAACAGTTCCAAAATGTTCCTGAATGTTCTTAAAATTTCTTTATGTTTCGGCAATGAATGTTGACTGTTTCTACCTATCGCAGGTTTTCATTTTGAGCGGTAAACTTCGAAAGAAAACAGCAAACATGGTTGAACCAATCTGTGTTTCTATCGCAGTGTAAACGTATCGAGAACGCAACTAGTAAACAGTCTTGTCGCCGACGTTTTCAGTGTGCAATAAAGTACGAAAGTGAATAAATATACTATTTATGGTACCCTTTAAGTGGACGAATGAGTTATCCGTTGAATTAATTGAAAACTTTAGAGTTTATGAGTATCTATGGAACTTAGTGCACATAAACTATAAATTTGCTTTCCTGAAGACTTGTCCTAGTCCAGTATTTGTGATTTAAAAACAAACGCTGCCGCTGCTAACGCTTCATCATCACCACTCAAGAAATAATATGCGACTATCGACAATTTTAGTTGCTTCAAATAAAATGATGAATTGACGTATGTTGCCATAAGTTTCTACCCATTGCAACTGAGACAATCATTTATCAACAAAATGTTTTTCATTGTTCCTCCGGTGGAGCCGTAGCTTTAAATTGAGTATAGCTCACAGCGGGATTGTAGGGAAACCTATATAGCCAAGTTCCTTGTCTCTAGGCTGTGTCTTGACAAAATGCAAAACAATTTCATGAAAAGTAGCAATAAAAGTAGGTTTTTAACACCAGGACCGACGCAAGTTACCTGCCAGCCAAGATCAGTAATTAAGGTTAGGTTAGTTAATTTCCGTCCATCTGGAGGCCATATGTTATCTAACAATACTGATACCGAAATCCTGTTGAATTCTGCCAAAGACAGGGAACAAAATGATATGAATCAGATAAATTGGCCCTTTAGAGGGGTGGCTCCACGAAGTGTTGGCCCTTTAGAGGGGTGGCCCCACCAAGTGTTGGCCCTTTAGAGGGGTGGCCCCACCAAGTGTGGTAGGTACATGCTTAGAAAAGTATTGTCAAGAACTATCCAACATTGTGTATGTCATTAGAATTGGCAGCTGCTTATATATATATATATATATATATATATATCTATATATGTATATATATATATATATATCTATATATATATATATATATATATATATATATATATATATATATATCTATATATATAATATATATATATTATATATATATATATATATATATATATATATATATATATATATATAAATATATAATATAGTATATATTATATGCATATAGTCATATATATACTATATACATATATATAGTATATTATATACGTATAATATATATATATATATATATATATATATATATATATATATATATATATATATATATATATGAATATCTAACTGCCAAAACTTCACACAAATAGGATAAATAGGATCAATTTGAGGGTTGTAGGCAAAACAAATAAGTAAGATCTTCTAAAGCAAAAAACCTATATTTCGGTACAATATCTCCACCATCTTCAGGGAATGAAAAACAATATATTAGAGTACTCCTATTCGTAACATGTCACAATGACTTACAGCTTTGTGATCAAAATTTGAACACAAACAAGCAACCAACCAACATTTTCTTCAATGTAACAACAAATCAATTTTAATCGAAAAATGAGCTCAACATAACCCCAGTACATCAAATGAGCAATGTCTCCGCACATAGAACTAAGTGGTCCCAATGACAAAACACGAAATCAAGAATTATTAAATTATTAAAACACCGTGAAACCACACCATCCTTACAGAATCAAAATAGAAGAAGAGAAAAAAAATGTGGACTATCAAGAAGACATACATTGTTCAATTTTTAAAAACCTTTATACAAAACCTCAACGTTTAAAATATATCATGACTAAAATCATATATGCAAATAGTGAAAATTATAACATTTCTAATCTTTATTCAAAACACTACCACACAACCAACATGACATTTTCTTTTCAACATCTTTAAAGAACCCATCATCTAACTATCTGTTCTTATATTCCCCATGACTTATTTAAATCACACCACAAGAGGTTACAGTACAATGCACTTCAAGTAGCACATCTCGAGGAACCTCCTGTTTCTTTCTTTTTCATGCCTGTCTAATATCTTGACCTCATAATACAGCAAAACATGCCCTGTGTCATGTGTATGCGTAGCCAGTGCACACTTATCTGGATGGAGTCTCGCATCACTACGGTGATAGGTTAACCGTTTACACAAATATTGCTCTGCTTGGCCGATATACATCTTCTGGCAATCTCTGCATCTAACCTCGTAAACAACACCAAACTTATTCATTGTGGGCAGCCTATCCTTAAGTTTGGAAATAATGCTGGTATTAGTCTTCGCATTAGTGAAGGCAACTCTTACATTCCTGTCAAATGAAAACACTCTTGCGATTTTGTCTGTTAGACCATTACTATATGGCAAAGTCACAAAAATTCTGCTTCGTCCAACATTCTCATTTGTTGCGTCATCCACCGTTATTTGTTGGTTGTTAGATACATTGTGTAAAATACTATTGAGCAAGTGACTTGAGTATCCATTTACCGTCAATATGTTATAGAATCTTTTCAGTGCTCTCTCTTTGAGTTATGTGTAATGGTCAAGCCCCATCTCTTTAGGCCCAATATGAAATTTATCTTGACTTTAAGGGAATGATATGAGTGATAATTAATGTATTACTGAGAATTAGAAGGTTTAATATACCAATCTACGACGATACAATTGTCCAAGGTACGTTCAACCACACAGTCAAGAAAGGGCACAGTTCTGTCAGACTCTCTCTCTCTACTGTGAATTCAGTAATATTTCTCTTGTACTAAATCAACATGAACTTCTGGTATTGTGAGGATTAAATCGTCAATATATTGATAAACACATGGAAGTTCAAAATCCAAGTTCGACAAGACATTATTAATGACAACAGTCATAAATATGAACAGGGCCAAGATTCCCAACCATAGGTTTTTTAAAATAGGACAATGTATGTCTTGTTGATAGTCCTCATTTTGTTTCTCTCTTCTATTTTGATTCTTTAAAGATGGTGTAGTTTAAAGGTGTTTCCGTGTTTTGTCATTGTGACCACTTAGTTTTATGTGTGGAGGTAACTTCACTTTGAGACATTGCTTATTTGATGTACTGGAGTTATGTTGAGCTCATTTTTCGATTAAAATTGATTTGTCGTTGCATGGAGGAGAATGTTGGTTGGTTGCTTGTTTGCGTGTAAATTTTGATAATATAGCTGTAAGTCATTGCGACATGTTACGAATAGGAGTACCGTAGAACGGGGCTAAATGAAATGCGGGGATATTTTAGAATTCCATAAACCTGTAACTTCATCTGGCAATTCCTGTTTAGGTACAACACAATTCCGTGTAAATTACACTGTAATAGTATAGTGACATAACCTTACTTATTCAGATTTTAGATGATTTCAGTATTCGTAAGCGTGGTAATGGTCTATTAGACATTGAAAGTGAGGCGGAAAATCCACCAAATATTGAGCCTGTCAAACTTTCAGTGCTAGTGGCGTCGTGGGTGCAGATTTATGAGCAGTTAAGTTTTACATAAAAAACTGGTAGTATGATGTTAGTAATCAATGTGCAGAAAAGTTATAAAACATTATGCTATCCCCAAATTTTTAATTTTTGTCCTTTTTGAGAATCGGGGCTTATTTGGAGGGCGTTTTTTATAATCATTTCCCAAAATATCCCGGTCTTTCTAAAATCACCCCATCTTTGAATTATCAATGCTATATACCTTTTATTATTCTCGTATTCAAAAATTGTATGTTTCCAATTTAACCCCATATACGAGATAACTACAATTAATGCGTTTTATGTCTTATCGATTCTAAAAATATCCCCGACTCACAAGAGGCTATTTTTAGACGGGCCTAAAACAATTTTTTTCAGCAGCCTGTAAAGAATGGGGACCTATTTATATCATAGAATAATATTTGTCGTATATATAAACCTATCCAAAAAGCATATCAAAATACGATTATTTTTAATTACTTTTCTGCAATATTAGAAATAATGAAAAAAAAGTCTACAATCGACCCGTTCTACGGTACTCTAATATATTGTTTTTCAGAGCTTGAAGATGGTGCAGATATTGTACCGAAATATAGGTTTTTTGCTATAGAAGATCTTACTTTTTTTATCTTGCCTACAACCCTTAAATGGATCCCATATATATATATATATATATATATATATATATATATATATATATATATATATATATATATATTTTTTTATATATATATATATATATATTTATATATATATTGATATATATATATATATATATATATATATATATATATATATATATACCATATATATTGGGTACCATCGATTGCACATTCGTCCACTGAGATAGGTGTAAGAGAAGAAAAACATTCAGATACATAAAAATGTATGTTTATTTTTTAAATCATTTCAAAACATGATAGTACAAAAGTAAATAAACATGAATTAGTAAGTATGCTTAACTACGAACTCAAAGAACATAAATCTAAATAGCAATATACTAACAAAAAAAAGTTTAGACGAAAAACAAAAAATCAACAGTCAGAAGTTAAAAAAAATTAACATGAAATTACTAAGTACTGAAAGAACATAAATTTAACTAACAACACTAATAAAAAAAAACTTTTATGATCAAAAACACAAATTCCAACCGATTTTACATAGTGGCCACCGGTGGTACCCGACGCTAACAACGAAAAAATATTCGTTGGGTACGTCAGGAACCACTGGTGGTGCACATCGAAAATGGAATCAAACTACAAAAAAAAACTCATATTTACTGTTCAAAAACACTTTATTTATACAAAAAAAAACACAAATTAACAAAAATGAGACATAAAAATTTTTCGTCCTGAGTATATTGGTGTACAACCAAATCATCGTCGCAAACGTGATAAATATATATATATATATATATATATATATATATATATATATATATATATATATATATATATATATTTATATATATATATATATATATATATATATATATATATATATATATATATATATATATATATATATATATATATATATATATATATATATATATATATATATAGAATAAATTTATGTACAGCAATAATAAAATCCTTTATAATTATGCATTATAATACATATTTTGTATAGTTGTGATAGCATAGTCATTCATTGTTTCCATTATATGTATTCATCTTAATATTATTATCAGAAAATATGATACATTGAACATGTCCTCAATGAGATTACATTTTTGTTCTACTGAATTTTGAGTAAACTTGCATCTCCTGAAAAAATTACTGTTTTTAATAGTTTTTTAGCAATTTGCTCTCGAAGTAGTATATAAATCCTCTCGGAACAAAAGGTTCAAAACTGAATCTTATGGAAATCTTAGAAATGAATAGGCATAAAAATTCCCATAAGTTTCTCAACAACCTATTGGATGTAAACAGCTCCCTCCTTCTTAAAATTTTCAATGAATAAAGGTAATTGGTTCTCAGAATCGCAGAATGGATTTCCCAAATTTATAATTATACTTTGCAAACCTTGCATTAGATATTTTAGTTTGAGTTTGAAATTCGCACGTGAAGAAGCTGTGCAACTGTTGTTTTATTATATGTGAAAATCGTTAAACTTAGAGTTTCATTTCTCAAACATGTTAACAATTGATTTTCATCGAGTATCGGCCTCATCAATTCAAATATAAATCTTTATATAAATAATAACTGAATGGCTTGATAATATTCTATCAGATAACAGCATCTTAATTATTCTCCCTCGGCCGCCGAGCCGATGAATATGATTTTAACCAAGTTGATTCAGGTGGCAGCTACTTACCGGAAATGAATGCTAGAGAGCCGCCGCCTAGATTTAACTGCAGGTAATCGAGTAATAAATTCAGTTTCGTAGTTCTCGTGTGAGCTGAATTGGAGAGATCGAGCGATATCTCCAGGGTATTTAGTAACGAATCGGTCGAAAACTAGGGTAAGGAGGAAGCAAGTCGCGTGGCAGTTGGTAAAACTATCGTTTCGACGTTACCTCGTTTTCAATTAATTCTTTACTAGGTGAATTTATTGATTCTATCCCGAACTGAATCTTGTTTCCATTCTGGAATCATGCGAAGAGAATAGGAGTCTATACGTGCACTGATTCTCGAATAGAAGGTTTGGTTTTCAAACAAAGTAGCATTTTTCAGCGCTTTTGTATCGAGGTTCCTTATCGCCCCTTGTAATCCAGGCACTTGAAGAATGAAAGATAAGCCTAAAATAGTGTACGATACGACACTATTTCATTCCTACGCGTACGCATCAGCCATATTCGTATAGGTATGGTAATTGATGTTATTTTATCAAAGAATAATGAATTGTGAAAGTATCAAATCATGAAAAACATACTTGTCGACCATGGTCAATTTCATACATTACATAAAGTGAACAAGGAAAATTCTTTAATAATTTGAAAAATTATCAAACAACTTTCCTAGGAAGCTGGTTATACGTATTCCTCAACGCAAAATCTGCATTCACAATCAAACGGTGAACTATAGAAATTGTTAATTCACTCCGATTCAAATAAGCTGCACTGATGAGATCTAATAAGTTCGAAAGAGCTGTATGTAGATTTTGAGTCGGGGTGACTTGACAATTTTTATAGTTCACCGTTCGATTGTGAATGCAGATTTTGCGTTGCGGAATACGTGTAACTAGCTTCCTTGGAAAGTTGTTTGATAATTTTTTAAATTATTAAAGAATTTTCCTTGTTCAGTTTATGTAATTGTGAAAGCTATTCAGTAGAAGTTGAAGACACCGATTATGAATTAAGGTAACTACCATTGTTTGAAAATTTTCTTCAGACTCTATATAAATATAAAGATATGCGTATATCAGTGTATTATTATCTGATGAACAAAAACCATACTTTAATTTACTACGTTTATTACCACAACAATTTTTAGAAAATTATGAAACTGCGATTGTAATTTCGCTCAATAGACAATCTTCGGGATTGAGTTAAAAACTAAATACAAAATTATAGATTGGACACTAACGGGTGGGGAAGAATTATTATAGGTACTTACCTAAATAGATAAGAGCAACATATTACACGGAGGGCTAATCAAAGTGGGTTTCCCAAATTGGTACAATAAAATGTTATAGAAAATAATTATTGAAAATATAGAAGAATATATCAAGTCACTCTGGCCGTTCAGCAAGATAACGCCTTCTGCATTATGATTGAGTTTGAAAATTTAATGCCTATAAGTAAGTTGGTTTGGTCCCTTTCGGTTATTTTTGCATAATTTGGAAGTTATCTATTTGTGTAAACTCAATCATAATGCAAAAGGCGTTATCTTACTCAACGACCAGAATGACTTGATGTAATCTCCAATAGGTATTTAATGTATTCAAACAATAATTATTTTCTAAGAACATTTTATTGTACCAATTTGGGAAATCCACTCCGATTAGCCCTTCTTGAAATATGTTGCTCTTGTCTATTTGGGTACCTGTAATAATTCTTTTCCACCCATGAGCGTCCAATCTACAATAATTTATTTAGTTCTTAACTCAGTCTGCCCGATGATGGTCTAGTGACCGAAATTGCAATCGTAGTTTTATATTTTTCAAAGTATTTTTGTGATGACAAAGTAGTAAATTCAAGTTTTGGTTTTGTTTATCGTGTTAAATTATCACGTAGTTAAGACGGATTCCATCAAGTATTATTATATATTACGTTTGATTTTGAAGAGAAGAATTCATTATAATTTTCACAAGTAATCTACTATCCATTCGTATAATGATAGTTAGAGATTGGAATGAATAATTGAGGAAATAATATTTGAACATATTTAACTTTTGTTCGTACAAAGAACTAGCGGATTCAACATCAAATTTTCTGATAAGTACTCAGCGCCATTGTTACTTTTTATTATGAATGAATGTGCATCATTCAAATAGGTACACCAAATATTTCACTCAAATTGAATATCTTTAATATAAGCAATTCTTCGAATTTTAATATCAATATTAATATAGTCGTAAACATGTAAGAATTTGAGGCTACAAGTGTGAGGAAATATAATACTTATTACATTGTATAGTTTTTATTAATGATAAACTGGAACATACAACATGAGTATGTAATTATTGATAATAATACAATACAAATAATGTAGACCGATCATCACCGACCGCTGACAACCCAAAGTACTGAAAGTACTTGAGATCATAAAATAGACCCTTTATCTGCATCTTACGTCTACACTTTTCCATTAACAGTATCGTTGCTATGTTCAACATGGCTCCTCAACGATACTGTTCATCAAATGTTAATTTGATAAACCACATTTTATATCATTATATCTGCCAACTTTTCTTTCATATTATTTGGTCTCGGTAATGATTGTTCGCGAGGTTTTGATTCTTCGATTTTTAACCTTACATTGTCCATAAATAACTAGGCATGAATCCCATTATTGGTCCTCCCTGAATGCCTAACTTGAGGAATCTCTAGCATAGAATTGTCCCTTTGCTCTCCTTGACCTTGATGTTCATGGATGACTTCTTGATTTATGCAAATGCGTTTCTTCTTCTTGGAAGATCTTCTTTCGTAACGTTGGCTCCAATGTCTTCATTATTAAGTTCGTCGTTTATTAGTGAAGCAATTAATTTCTCATTTACTGAGCTATTCAATTTCTCGTCTAGGAAAATGACATCACGACTAATTACTATGTTATTAGTTGTCTTGTCTGATAAACTATACGCTTTTGACTTTTCGGAATATCAAGTGAAAATCAACCTTATGGCTTTTTCATCCAGTTTATAAACAAGAATTAGAATCTTCCTTACGTTATTATAAAAAAAATCTTTATTGATTTTATATTCCACACGGTTGCCGACATGATAGTGTACTCAACAAGCCTGAAAACTGTGTTTTAAAGATCTCTTCAACACGTAGTATTGAAAGGAAAATCCTTATAAATAGAAATTCTTAAAGCCGGTGTTGAATTTATCTTCTAGCTCAAAAGCAAAATTTTCAATAAACTTTTATTATCCACGATAACAATAATTATTAAATAAGTATAAAAATTAATATGAAATAATAATAGTGCAGCTGGAACAATTGCTAATATTCGCCTTGCAATGTAGAAGATGTTTGAGACGAATTTAAGATAGAATTGAAAATTTCATTGTTGCCAATTATTGCTTTCCGGGAAGTGAATGGGATTTCGAAATCTACTGTGGCGCTGGAGCTTGTAGCTGGGAGAATTTTTTTGAGCAATAGGATTTTTCAGTTTAGTAAACTATTCGATATAACCTTCAACGACTGTAATATACTTCCAACAGCCGTCCTTTTTGATCTACTTAATATTTTTCCCTGATTCTGCTAGCAAAGAAGCGGAGGATGATCTGAAGCAATGCCCAGTCAATTAGTTTTGATCCGGTACTCCCTAAAATGCAGCAATTGTAGATGGCATTTTTCCAAATGTATTTATACCTATTATCTGGACATTACATTTATTGTTATGATATTGCAAAAAGAAACGATTATGTCTAATGTCCAACGGGCGTAATGCAGTGTACCTACGGTAGTAGTCAACGTATTTCACAGCAATACAAAATGAGCGATGAATTGTTGTTTTGGTGTATGGGATTTGAATGACCAATGAATTATTGTCAATATTTTTCACTACTATCATACAAATTTCTTCTCGCCGGCAAGCTACAAAGACGCCAAAAATGGTTGCCACTTTAATTGTCAAGTATTTATTATCTGGAGCTTCGCTTATAAACCTCCCTCACGTTTTGAGAATGCAATTACCTCATTATACTTGCATTACATCAACACCTTCTTCGACTAACATACTTGATTTAATCATTGAAAATTTACTCCACTAAGTTGACTAGCTCCATATTTTCGTCTACATAGGCTAAAAGGACAGTTTTACTGAGATTTCCTTCTATGTTCTTCAACACTACTCCAGGCAAGAAAATTAGTGTATGGAATTTCGTACTGCTGGCTCGCCTTTTTTTGGCAGCATTTCTAGTGTGGCTCTTTTTGCAGCCTTTTCAATGTCCGTAGGTTACAAATCATCACTTTTATTTGGATAAGTATTTTTGTCGACTGACATTTTAAACTGTTTATGAACTGTTTTTATCATCAATTAATTACGACGGTTACCACCTACGCGATGCTTGTTGAAAAACCAAAAATAATTAGTTATCGATATCGACTTTTATTTTGTTAACAAAATAGGAAAGGTGTACAAAAATAGTGTATGGTATTTGTGTTAACACTTCATTTGACTTCATTTTGTTCGAGGAAACTTCTCCACTCACAAAATAAAGTATCACTTTTATCACTAATATCATAAATAGCTATTTTAAGGCGGATCCTAGAATCTTGTCTACTCGTAGAATAAAACAGTATTCCCAGGAATTGTTATGTTAATTACTATTTGAGCTTCTTGAAGAGGTTTGCTTTAATTTGGAATATATTTTGATTTCTAATTGGCAGCATGTTACTATCTTTGCAGAAAAACATCAACCCAGTTTTAATTTCCTGGGTATTATTAAATTCGGAACTTTGCCGTATGTGATTAAACTTATCGAAATAATTTCCAATAATTCAACTGAAAGCAGGATATGAAGTAGAACAAGTCGTTAGTGAGTTTCAGGTAAACAACTTGATATAATAGTGAAATTTGAGCCTAGTATGTTTTCATTTTGATAATATAGATCGTATGAAAAACACATGACATTAATTCAATGAAATCTTTTCGGGATCCCAGTCTATATATTTTTTTCTTAGAAGTAATAGGAAGGCCAGTAGAAAATATGTGTCAGATATCGGGGTCATATCTGTCGTTCTTACTGACCTATATTCTCTGGCATTTTGTTGACAAAAAAATGGGAGATCCTCCAAAAAAAGAATGAACACAGATGCGGAAAACTGTAAATATATAGCTATTCCGAACTCTATGGAATCAAAAACATATTCGGTGAAATATGGTTAAACTTTAAGAGGTGACAAAGGAAGATTAGAGGGCTTGTCATTGGGAGAAAAACTATCGTTTCATATTATTACGAAAGGAAATAAGAGTAAAACTCAAAGATGGAATATATTTTACGATTTCACAGGCTTGTTACATTAGAGTAATAGATAATGTAATCAACCATATATTTTTCATCCATTTTCTCTTGTTTGTTGGAAAACTGACCTACGCAAATTTTAGAATCAAAAGAACTTTTTTACTTCTCAATTTTTTGATTCAACCAATGTTTTGAGTCATACTGAGAAAGTTCTTCAATAATACAAGAAAAAATTATTGTATATTTTTTGGGTATAAAATGTTTTTTACAGTCAGAACACATCACGTAGACCGTTAGTTAAATTTTAAAATAACTATAAGAAATTAACTGATTGTATTTAAAAAGAAAGTGTAAAAGAAAGATATTTCAAGAGTTGAAACAGAGACATTCTTTGTTAAGTAAAATTATATCAAATGACAAAAAAGTTTTGGTTGAGGCGTAGTTGTGGATATATTTCTTTTAGAACGAGTAGAAAAGCTCTCATTTCTTTGTATTATGCAAATAAAAAGGAGACATTTTCCTCTTTCGAAATAACTGTTTTCCACAGCAGGAGTTTTTTCTCATTAACCCGAAATATCTCGATTCCCCTACGTGCACTGATTTTAGCGCAAAAAGCAGAGGGCCAAATTGTATCCATTTTCAAGCAAATCTAGTCAGTTGAAAGGAAAATCGAGCACGTCCTTGACTCTTAATTCTCATCTGGCGACCTGATGAAAAAATATTTCAAACTTAATTATGCTATCAGGTTAATTGATGCTAAATTTATTGAAAATGTCTGTTGGCTTCATTTTTATATACTCATATCAATATCGAGAAATATAATTTGGAAAATTCTTCTTGCAAAAATTACCAAATATTAATCTTTGAATTTAATTCAACTTGAATGAAGCTAAATTGAAAAAATAATAGTCCAGGAGCCTTGTTAAAAGAATCGGGGTGAGCTAGACTCAATTACGAATTAACGAAAAATTGAGGGATTTTTTCAGGATGATAGGGAGTGTCTTTGCTTAGTTTTCGAGTTGCTTTTTCGGACCGTTGTTGATTTTCTTTCCATAGCGAAAATTCGGGACCACCACGTAAGAGAGCACTGAATTTGCTTTAAAATTCATTGGTCAATAGCATTTTTGACCCAATCCCTTACTTCTATATTTACTCCCTCTACTAGTTTGAGGACTCTCAAAATGTGCATAAGAGATGTGTTTTCTGATATATAAACTAGTGAATTTTCCACTTACATCACCCACTTCATCAAACTCCAGGTTTTCTATATCTAGAAATAAGAACACAATTTATTTATATTAACACAATGGTTAAAAATAACAATTTACACATTTATTATAAAAAATAACGCATGACGCACGTTTCGGTGGAACTTCACCTTCTTCAGATGGTAATGGCAAACAGTTTGCCATTAGCATCTGAAGAAGGTGAAGTTATACCGATACGTGCGTCATGCGTTATTTTTTATAATAAATGTGTAAATTGTTATTATTAACCATTGTTTTAATATGTTTATTAATATACACCAAGTATCGGCCCAATCAATCCAACACAATTTATATAAATTTATTTAAAGTTTATATATAAACCAGTTCTTATTTCTTAATAAGAATTTCCATCAAGTAAAGGTTACTTCATTCAAAATTTCTATTCCACCTTACCTTTTATTATTATCCGAAATCTACGCATTTGTAATTATTAAAATTAATTATTGACAAACATGAGTGCAATCGCTTAGGTAAAAAGGATTATTGTGAGCATCTTAAGCTTTACTTTCATGAGAGAATTAAAAAGTGATCTGAAGACATCCTTAAAAGCGAAGTTCGTCGCTTTCTACCTATCCCCAATATACATGACACTGGAAATTCCGAAATATTCTTATATCCTGTTGGTAAAAAGTTATGTTGATGGGGTAGACGCTATCAGTGAAACCACAAATTTTAAAACACTTTCAGGTTTTCATTTACTGGTGTGTTCTTAGGTAGTTGCAAAAAGTTTCTGAGTATAGTAAAATGAAAGAATCAGTGAGCGTGAAATTACAATTCTTCTTCTCAATAAATTCAAATATTATAAGAAGATGCCATTATCAAAAGGAGAAATAAAATGGCGCTGCACCAAATGGAAACTTTTCAAACAGCGCAGCGGTTTACCTTACAGGGACATCTAACTGGACATTACATAATGTTAGTGTATTGTATTTTGCCTCATAAAAGCCAAAATACATATGAATTAATGTTATAGTCCAAGATCCCAGAGTCGCCTAACGTCACCCATTTTCTCAGCAATAATATGTATAGAATTAAGTAGTGCTCTTATTAGGGACGCTAAAAAAGTATCGATACTTTGTGGTATCGAGTACTTTACCTTTCGATAGCGATACTTTTGTGCTCGATACTTTCTATCCGATACTTTTCTTGAATGAGTACTTTTTGACCGGTATCGTATCGAATAAATCTTCGAAATTACTGTAACTTTGGTTTACGTTTCATGTTTATGGCAACGCCATCTAGTGAGCGAATCTTACTTGCGTACTTGGTTGTCTACTTATAAGTTGACAACCATGCTGATAAGCATAAAATAAGGTTATCTTCTTCTTTGAATGTATATTGGAATCATTCAAAGAATACTGAATTATAGAATAATATCACAATACTCGATGCACGGTTGTCGAATTGTATAAGTAGACAACCCAAGTAAGAATCGCCCAGCGCCCTCCTGCTATCTAGGTCTCTAGTACTCTTATGTGTAGTTACCTATTTACAGTGTTCACTTGTTCTGCTATTAATTATTATTATTATTTGTTTTATTCAAGTGTAGTCTAAAACTATTCATTAGTAACTATTATTTTGTGCTGTGTGTCATACTCATACATAATAAGAAGAATGCCGCCAACTAAGAGTGAACTTTGGCAATATTTTGTCGAGATCAACAACAATGAAGTCAAATGCAAGATTTGCTTCAAAACCATAAAGACGTCTAAAGAAAAATTAGGATTATTGTAAGATTGTGCAGATATTCGATTTAATCTGTTAAAAAACACTCCTGAATGACATTCACTTGAATTTGAGCACGCATGCGCATTATACCTTAATAAAAATACTCGATACCTTGAAGTATCGATACTTTTGTTTCGATACTTTGATGAGTACGATACTTTTTTCTCGATACTACTCACGAGTACAGTATCGATACTTTTTATTCGATACCGTGTCCCTAGCTCTTATGTAATTTCAGCGTATGGATACCTGATACCATGTGCCGAAGGCCAATTTCCAGGTAACAGGTGCTAAAGATGGAAAAAAAACTCAACTCACTATTCTTATTTTCTCAGTCTTGATTTTTATATATGATACTCAGGGAACTATTTCAATACCTTATCAAGCAGCCAGACCGATCGTATGGGCCAAACATCCCGCTAGACACAAATAATAAAGTGTTCCCATGAGTACGACAGTATGAGCGAAATGTTATGAGAGTAAGTTAGGCCAGTCGTTAAGACATTGAAAATCGAAAATTTAATAATAATTCCAAAAGTTTTTAAACTTTGGTCAAGTGAATGATACATAGAGAAAGGAACAAATCTAATTTTGCAACCTTTTCCGAAGTCCAGAACATTGTTAAAATTGCAAAAACTTTGAATTTTGCTGTATGCTTGTGAAAAAAATTTTAAAAAGTATGGAAGCTTGGAGTGGTATTAAATATATTATTTCATATCACGTATCAAATTTGCAACCAATTTGAGGGTACGGATCACTTCTTCTATTCAAAATTAATGCTGTTCATTGATAAACTGACCACAAAAAATTCTGCAAACTTGACAGATACTTTGGAAAAGTATACCGAACAGTTGCATAAATTTGCAACCTTTCACGTAGACCGGAACATATTTATTTATAATTTTTTTAATTCGTGGTCATTTTTTCGGGCAAGATGGTCTCGAAATAATTACAAAAGTTATGAAACTTGGTTGCAAATTTAGAAAACATCTATTCTGATACATATACAAATTTGCAACCTTGTACGCGGCCCGGAATTTATGCAATTTGCAAAACTATAAAAATCCATAAATTATATTTTTGCAAATTGCATAAAGTTCCGGACCACGTACAAGGTTAAAAATTTGCATATGCATGAGAATAGATGTTTTCAGAATTTGCAACCAAGTTTCAAAACCTTTGTAATTATTTCGAGACCACCTTGCCCGAAAAAATGACCACGAATTAAAAAAATTATAAATAAACATGTTCCGGTCAACGTAAAAGATTGCAAATTTATACAACCGTTTGATATATTTTTCCGAAGTATCTGCCAAGTTTGCAGAAGTTTTGGAATTTTTTTGGGTCAGTTTATCAAAGAAAAACTTTAATTTTGAATTAAAAAAAATTTCCGTGCCCTCGAATTGGTTGCAAATTTGATACTTGACATGAAATTATATATTTAACACGACTCCAAGTTTGCAGAAATGGAATTTTTTTCACTAGAACTCAGCAAATAATCATTTAAGTATTGCATTTTTAACATTGTTCCGGACTTCGGAAAAGGTTGGAAAATTGCATAGTTGGTTTTTAAATGAGCAAATCCTGACATTTCGCTCATACTGTCATACTCATAGGGACACTTTATTTGTGTCCGGCGGGATGTTTGGCCCATACGATCCAATAAGGTCGGTCTGGCTGCTTGCAAAATGTATTGAAATGATTCCCTTATTATTAATATATAAAGACTGAGAAAATGAGAAAAGTGAGTTGAGTTTTTTTTCCATACACTGAAAGTACATATGAGCACTACTTCATCCCACAAATATTATTGCTGAGAAAATAAGTAATGTCTGGCGGCTCTGAGATCTTGCTCTAGGTATTACAAATGCTGATTGAAAAATGCCGAGAATCAAATCTAGTTCTTCAACCAGCACCAATAGTAATTGGTTTCGAGTACTTGGCTCCTGAACTATATGTAGTATATGTAGTCATTTTATTTGATGAAAAGTGTGAGTAAGTGGAAGTTATTCATATCCAGCATTTATATGAATGAAGATGAAATTTGTATATCTATGAAAATATGATCCATATCTAAATAGTTTAATGTTAAAAAAAATAAAGAGGAATAGTGAAACTAATTCAGTAGAAATTGTGGACATTTATGATGAAGTTTCAGTGTTTGTATATACTCTACATAAATATAAAGATATGAGTATAATATCAGTGTATTAATGTGGACTAGATATGATTTCGAACTAGAGAATTGATTATAATTTATATATATATATATATATATATATATATATATATATATATATATATATATATATATATAATAAATTCGATGGACGATGAATCAACTCTGTGTTAGTTCATATTTATATTAAAAATTAAATAATAAGAAAACAACTTGTCTAAAAACCACAAAATGAAAATAACTTTTTATTCGACTAGTTTCGCCTGTTCTACTATCTTTAGGTATGATGATAATCAGTGAATAATTAAAGGAATAAATTTTTTTTATATTTTTATTTCTATCCATAAAAAGAAGTAGCTGAAAAAATCTCATAGCCATTGATACAATTTCCCTTCTGGATTAATTTGATTTAAGCAAAATCTGCAAGAAGATATAATACCATTATTGATGTAGTTTATTGGAAACGGTTCAGTCACCACAAAGCAATCATTAATAAAACTGAATTAACTGATTGAGTTTATAATTAGTTGATATTTTCATGATAATTGATAATAAAATATTCATTTTCACAACTAAGAAACCAATTGCAAATCACAATTCTATTATCATTCTTTTTTCTTTACTATTTTTAATCTAATTACTCTCAAACGTTTTTTCATTGAATAATTCCGAAACATTTTGTGTTAATTTCACTATGACTGTTATTTAATATATAATATATAGTACACCTTCCTTTTCTTTTTTACTTGTCAGTGCGAGATTGAAATAAATAGTTACATTAATTTTTTTTTATGTCTATAGAAAATTAATCAATTTTCATTTATTTTCAAATTATCTTATCACAAAAGAATATGTGCAGAAAAAATCTATAATACGGGAAATATTCATATTTTAATTACGTTGGCATATAATAAAGACTCGTTTCATATTCCGGAAAAGCCATCAACCAGGAAAACGAGTTCACTGAAAAGAAAAATGTGTTTAATTCATAGAGAACGAGAGAGATTTCAACTGCGAAAATTAGGGAATATTTCACCCCCATATCCAAATTAAAATTTCATCTAATAAGTACTCGTCAAATCTGTATCAGAATGCAGATTTAGAATGGAATAACTGAACCATGAATAAATCATTTTCATTCATACTCTCTGTATTATGCGATTACAGGACAAAAAATCATTGTGAAATAAATTTTATCATGAAAAGATTACATTAAAGAACTTCCAAGGCAATTCTGGACTTCATTTAATCTATATGAAAAAATTATAATTTTTTGCAGTATAGGTATGAATGAGATGCTTGGCGATATCTTAATATTTTTCGCAACTGGAAGACGGATTATACATTTAAAGTATGAACAGCCAGAAAAAATTTGTTGTTTGGACACAACAGTCCTAAAAAATACAAATATGATTTTAACGATATAGTTGAATCTATGAGGCAGTGTTTCACCATACGGTGCCTTCATTAGATATAAATAAATACAAAAAACACATGTTAAATGAAAAAATGGGTTAGGTAATCGAAAGGTAATTCTTCTAGAGAACTTTTAAAAATTGAATCTCTTATGGAAATAATTAAGCAGTGGGAAATCATTTATTATATTTGTTCATTAAGAAGTAATCAGTGTTCTTAACCTTTTAATTTTTTAGCCTCAAAAAAATTTTTTATTTCAATTCTCTACTATTGTTTATAGGAAAATCTTTATATTTCACCTTATATCTTTATAATCACCCTAATCTAATAAATTATTGATGCAATCATCAAAAACTCTCTTATTTTTTTGAAAGCAGGGCTTGGTTTCTTGAAGTCTTCTTCAGAAGTTATTGATTTATTATTTTTTTATATTGGGCTTTCATAGAAACAATATAAATTTCCATAGTTAACATAGAGGTTACAAAGAGTTTACGTAGATGTTTGATACTAAAGTTTCAGGAACAATCACCTCATGACACTTTATGAACATCCGATTTTGGGAAGTTACCTGTTTTAATTTATTTTTAGCAGGTTTTCACTTTGAAAACCTGCTTATTAAAATGGGTGCGATTAGCAAAATTGGACCTAGGACCAAGGTGTTTTTCATTTCATGACTTTTTTGATGCCAGGCACCAAAAACTCAATTTCATATATCTCATATATATATATATATATATATATAGATATATATATATATATATATATATATATATATATATATATATATATATATATATATATATATATATGTTCTTATGTATGTGCTTATGTATTTTAGCGTTGTTTACAAGATTACGGGCGCAATTATGAAGCAATAGGGTTGAAAGTTTGTAAATATGTAGTTTCGTAGATGTCTTGAATAGAATTGTTTTTGGTTCGAAATGGTTAGGGGGTTGACCCCCATGCGTGGAAAATAAATCAAATTTACACGATAAATGTCGCAACTTTGTAGCAGTAGGGTTGAAAGTTTTTATCTAGGTAG
Source organism: Cynegetis impunctata (assembly GCA_030704885.1). Taxonomy (NCBI): domain Eukaryota; kingdom Metazoa; phylum Arthropoda; class Insecta; order Coleoptera; family Coccinellidae; genus Cynegetis; species Cynegetis impunctata. Next base: position 35,892 of record JARQZK010004540.1, on the reverse strand, counting down.
TTTTGTATGATATCTTCAATGAAATTGGTTTTGGTTCGAATTGGTCAGTGGGTTGACACCCTGGCGGAGGAAATAAATCTTGTTTACACGATAACGAGCGCAATTTTGAAGCAATAGGGTTGAAAGTTTGTAAATAGGTAGTTTCCTATGATTTCTTGGATGGGATTGTTTTTGGTTCTAATTGGTAGTTTTGTATGATACCTTCAATGAAATTGGTTTTGGTTGGAATTGGTTGGGGGGTTAACCCCCTGGGGCAGAAATAAATCTTATTTACACAATAAAGGTAGCAATTTTTTAGCAATAGGGTTGAAAGTTTGTATCTAGTTAGTTTAGTATGATATCTTGAACGGGATTGGTTTTGGTTCGAATTGGTTGAGGGTTGACCCCCTGGGGGAAGAAATAATTCTTGTTTACATGATAAAGGGCGTAATTTTATAGAAATAGAGATGAAAGTTATTAAGTTTCATATAATACCTTGGATGTGATTGGTTTTGGTACGAATTGGTTGGGGGGTTGATCCCCCGGGGAGGAAATAAATATTGTTTAATAATAATAATAATAATAATAGCTTTATTTCCGTTGAATGAATAGTTACATTATGGAAAAAGTCAGGACAAAAATTCACTTATAGTAAAGTAACACTTATCAAATAGAAACTGTTTCAACTCAGTCCTAAAAATGGAAATAGATTGGGCATTTACAATACTACAGTCCAATCTATTGAAAACCTCCAACCCCAAATATAATGAAGATCTTCTACCTATTCTGAACTTAAAATTAGGTAATACAAAAGCGTTTCTGTCACGGGTATCATAATGGTGCCGGTAGCCTGTTTCAAAATACAGAGTGAAGGTAAAGTTAAAATTTTGAGAGATCTAAACAAAGGCCTACATGCAGCAGTATTAGGCGCGCCAACCATTCTCCTGACAATCATCTTCTGACACAAGAATACATCGCAAGCCGCAGACGATGAGCCCCAGAAAACAATACCATAAGAAACTTTTGAGTGCGCATGCGCATAATAAATAGACATGAGCTGATTGGAGGTCAATATATCTCTCAGATTTTGGAGTAGAAAACAAGCAGAATTCAATCGCGAACACATGGTTTGGTAATGCGCTTTCCATGTTAGACATTCATCTACCTCAATTCCCAAAAACCTCACATTATCTGTTCATTTTAAAGCAGTGTTATTCAACGCAACATTAATATCCAAGATATTTTTATTAAAATTATGAAATACAGTATACGACGTTTTGGATTCATTGACATGAAGGAGGTTCCTGTTAAACCAATGTTGTAATTTGTCTAAATTATTTCGAACATTTCTCCTCAAAGATTCCTCTCCTGTGCTCGAAACTACCACTTTACACATTAGAGAGCGCATTTTTTTTTAATCTGGAAAAAAATCATAATTTAATGAATATATATTTTAAACTGGATACGATATGAAAACCTGCTCTTCTAATGCAGCTCGCTGAGATAGAGTTTTTATTCATATATTGAGCTACAATATTGTGCAGTAAGTGATATTGATATTATAATACGAAAAAAATGATGTCAATTTTGCACTAGAGTTATGGAAAATTCAGACAATTATCTGTAGCCATTTATCCAGGGAAACTGCGGCTAAGATGTGTATTTTCTAGATTAGTCAGTTTTATCTCGTTTACATGCGGACGTTTTTGCTTATCATTTACGCCTGGTTATGGAGAAACGCAACGTATCTTAGTACTTAAGCTTGAAATTTACTGTGCTCTCGATAGATGCAAACTTGATGTACTTTCATATTGTTCTAAGTATATACTAGTTTCAAAATTGTTATGGCCAAAATTCAGATAAATCTTAGAATATCCAAAATATCAGTGAATATTTTATTGATTGATTCCAACAAATAATTTCACATGAAATTACTCTGTAACGTCAATCAATTCAAAATTAATGAAAAATAATACTTGGAATACATAATAATCAATTTAGAATTATTTTTAATATTCAAAATAATGTGATCCAAATATTAAAAAAAAGTGAAGGTATCATGGGACAACCAGTACCAACAAAGTTCCTTTCGCAATATCAAATTATAGGCACAATTAAATATATCAACTTTTGATTGTACTTAAATGAAAACATAAATGAAGGAGTGACAATAAAATTAAAATTCTTACTTTTTTTAAGGTTATGAAGATAAGTAGTTCATTATAAATATATGAACTACATATGAGTTTGATCAGTCTATTCAGTCTTGGTAATAGTTTGGAGTAACTTAGTTCAGTCTACAAGTGCTTTTTTGTTGAACTTTTTCAGCAGTCTCGGAAAAATATGAGCAAGGTGTCATCTGATTCGGAATAGCAAGTAGATGTTTTTTTGAAAAAGATGAAGTTCCGCTCGCAAAATTGAAAAAGTTATAAACAATTTACTGAAAAAAAGAGGGCTTTGTTTTTTGCGAATATCTCAAAAACCAATTGGGAGATTTGATATCTAAAAAAAGATTAGAAAAAAAAAGAGTAAATTTCCTAAAGGAAAATTTCAACTTCCGGAACTGTAAGAGCAATATCTATATATTTATCACAGGGTTAAAAATACGGGCGAAAACGGCTAATCTTTGCGTAAGTCACGCCCATTTAGGACATTTCAACAATAAACATTATTCAACCATATTGAATACAAAAATTAAGAAATGAAAAAATTCATGCACTAACTGGATAGTTAAATGGGCAATAATTCGGTTTTTATCGGGATTTCTCAATTAGTAATGCATAAGTTTAGAGATTCATCAAGTCAAGTAGCTTGGTATTTTAACAAACTACTTGAGTTGACATGAGAATCAAGCACGTGACAATTTACATACTTGACTTGACTTGATTTGAGATATTTATTACTTGACTTGAAATCAAGCTACTTGATATTACTTGATCTTGATACGCACGTGTCGCACGGCGTATATCTCTGCAAGCTCGCTCGCGCTTAGACAAAATACGGGGGTTCCCCGAGCTCCGAGCTGACTGCATCAATAGCACAGTCTTGCTTATTATACATACATACACGCCCTAGGTAAATGGTAGTTTTGTCCAAGTGTGTGACTTGTTAAGTTGTTACATAACAAAATTACATAAGTGTTCAAACCTGTGCCCCATAGAAGAAAAAAAAATGAGTAATTAATCGGAAATAATGGAATCAGAGACCAGCGAATCAGAATATGTGTTAGAGGAAAATACTTCTCAATCCGAAGATCGTGAACTTGTGCAAGAGCCGGCATACTAAAAACTAAGACTAATGGAAAGAAAAAAGTCACAGATTATTTCACCCTTGGACAAGATCCGAAGAGTACGAAAAAGACTGATAAGCAAGGGATGTGCACTCTTTGCACAACGAAACCCACCGTACAAAAAAATGAAAAATTGTGGAACTTCTGCATTAAAAAGGCATTCAAAAATTCTGAAAATCTGCGGAACGATTTCGAAAAATTTTGAACTACTCTGAATTTAACAATGGCTATGCCAAATTTGATGTCATAACAAGATGGAATTTAACTTTGGATATGCTGCGATGGGGCCTCAATATTAGAAAGTCTATAAACATTCTTTGTGATAACACAGAAAATATGGAAACTTTGAAGCCTATAGAGACGGAGTGGTCGATAATAGATCGAGTTTGTAAGTATCTGAACAATTTCAAGACAATAGGCGTGACGAAAGATTTTGAAATACTTTTCCTTAATGTGCGTACACATTTACTATTCAAGAAAAAACCTTCATTTCGGTAATTAACTTAAGTTTAACGAAGTTTGAAGCCATTTTTCTAATATTATTTCAATAGCGCGCGAAAACAGCTCGCATGTGTCATGGCGTCGGTCTGACGTCACGCTTAGGTAAACATATTGTGTCTGTGCGTAGCGAAAAAAGTAAACAAAACATCAAATTAATTCCTGTGTTAAAAATGAATTCCAAAAATTATGAGTGGTGTGCAGTACTGCAATGTAAAAACACATCAATAAGAACACTCTAGAAAGTATTTGTACATGTTTCAAACAAGAAAATAATAAGAAATAAGTGATTAAAGCTCGTACGTCGAAACCCGAACGATATACATATATATATATATATATATATATATATATATATATATATATATATATATATATATATATATATATATATATATATATATATATATATATATATATATATATATATATATATATATATATATATATATATATATATATAGTCATTTTCATTATATTCTTGAACCATTTTATTTATATTTAAAGAACAAAGTTAGTAGGATTTTTGGTTCAGTTAAACAATCTTACGATTATATATATTTCTATTTTCATTAACGTTTCGGTCTGTTACTTTGACCTTTATCAAAATGATTGCATCAATATGTTACCATCACAGAATTAAAAACTTTTCACATAAATCACATAAATACATTAACAATTTATAAATATTACGTAAAAAAAAAACTTGACAATGATCCACAGTAACAAATTTTCAAAAATTTTCGTCTACATAGACACGTCAGCCTTCGCTTTTAGTTAGAAACTAAACTAACTAAAAGCGAAGACTGACGTGTCTATGTAGACGAAAATTTTTGAAAATTTGTTACTGTGGATCATTGTCAAGTTTTTTTTTTTTTACGTAATATTTATAAATTGTTAATGTATTTATGTGATTTATGTGAAAAGTTTTTAATTCTGTGATGGTAACATATTGATGCAATCATTTTGATAAAGGTCAAAGTAACAGACCGAAACGTTAATGAAAATAGAAATATATATAATCGTAAGATTGTTTAACTGAACCAAAAATCCTACTAACTTTGTTCTGTAAATATATATACATATATATATATATATATATATCTATAAATATATATATATATATATATATATATATATATATATGTATTATATATATATATATATATAGATATAGGTGTATCATATATATATATATATAAATTTATATATATATTAAGATATATATATATATATATATATATATATATATATATATATATATTCATATATGTATGCTCTGGGCAAATCTTGCACTTTACTGTACAAATGTTTCCTTCCCGTTACACTTGCATATAACTGATTACATCGTCCCCATAAGATGGTCTTGAGGACCTAAAATAATTGAAATTAATTAGAACAAATACATACACATTGACTTGGTGATTTATCAGATTTTAGGTGTTTTCTATGGAGAAAATAGTACTAGACTAGTAGGTGCTTATTAGTTACCGAAATGTAGTTATTTTATCGGGTCTTAAAATGTTATTAACTATAAAATAGCAACTTACAAACTGTGAGGGAGCTAACCTCAAAAGTAAACAATGACAAATTTATTGTAAAAATAACCTATGAAAGTAAAATAAACTAGCATAAGTTCAAAACGGGTTTGATTATATCTAAATTGGATGTATCCAGGGTAAAGATAAATACAATTTATTTACAATGAAATTCTCACAATTCTAAATTCTGACGAGCAAAATTCTTCATTTGTTGGGAGGAAATCGCCCAACATTAATATAGCAATCCTGTGCAAATTTGAGCTATTTGCCTTAATAAAGCTTGGTTCCATTGTTATAGTAGAGTGAAGTCGATAAACCACACGTAAAATAATGAAAAATCAATCCTAATGCGTAATCAGTAGTATTCACAACAAAACACAGTGAATGAGAGTTTACCTAAGCGTGACGTCATGCGCTGTGATTGGTGTTTCAGTCAGAATGGCCGATTGCAGTATTTTAATATTTTATTTTATTGAAAATCTCAATGATCTGAATTTTTTTAATGAAACTAAGGCATTGTTTTAAATATTTTTTCATATGAATTTTCCCCTAAAACCATTAAATCGAAAATTTTTTGATACTGTCGTCATGCCTATTTCCAAAGCATTAAAGGGTGAAGCATACTGCACGCTTCATCATTGCTAAAAATCAAGTAGCTTGATAGAAGATTTTTCAAGTACCTACTTGATAAATCAATACTTGACTTGACTTGATATTAAAAACTACTACTTGACTTGAACTTGACTTGATAATCAAGTCAAGTCAAGTCAGGTAGCTTGAATATCAAGTCAAGCCGTGAATCTCTACATAAGTTAATAGATGAATTTTTGCTGCTTGAACATGAACATAGCAAGTGTGATAACTGTTAAACTATAGATTTGGGATTTTTTTATTTCTTGGAGCAGGTTTTGAAAGGCTTGAAAATAGATCCTTGTTGAAAAAATTCAAAAAATTTAATTTTTCAGTTTATTATTAACAACTTACGTAGTTGCAAAACAAAAACAATTTTCATGCTGCTTTCGATGATGAAAAACGGATAATTAAAATTAAAAAACAATTTTTTTTTGCAACTACGTAAATTGTTAGTAAAAAACTGAGAAATTGAAATTTTATAATTTTTTCAACGAGGAACTATTTCGAACATTTCAGAAATATTTCCAAGAAAGAAAAAAAGCTCAAATCTTTAGTTTAACAGTTATCACACTTATAATGTTTATAGTCAAGCTGCAAAAAGTTAGTAATTAACTATTACATAGCTAATTGATAAATCCCGATGAATCACGGTGTTATTGTTCACTCACCTATCCAGTAATTTTCATATTTAATATGGTTGAATAATGTTTATTGTTAAAATGTCCCAAATGGTCGTGACAGATTACCCGTTTTCGGCCGTATTTTTACACCTTTGAGAAAATTATAAATATTGATACTACAGCTCAGTAGTTCACACTTTGTTTTAGAAAATTTCCTCTTCTTTTTTAATCAATTTTCAGATATCAAAAATCTCGATTAGTTTTTGAAATATTTGTAAAAAATCAAACCCCTGATGATTCTTTATTTGAGTGAATTATTTATAATTTTTACAATTTTCGCGAATAACATCTTGCTCATATTTTTCTGAGACTGCGGAAAAAGGTTGAACAAAATAGCTTTTTTTGACTAGACTAAACTAAAGTAGGACAAATATGTTTGCGATTAAATCTTATTAAAAACTGCTACGATAGTAGTATTGTATCTTATTGTGGATTTTGCTGGATCATAACTAATTATCAAATCAAATTAATCCAAAAAAAAATATTGCAATAGCTTTGACTAACATAAGTAACCTTGCAGAATTATACTGTCGAATGAATGATGATGAAATTTTGTATAATATTCGCGAAATACTATTTTAACTCAAAGGTATTGAACATATCTTCAATCAAATTATGCTTTCTAATTGTAATTCACTTTAAGATAGAACAACTTATAATGAAAATATGAAATTGCTGGAGCAAATTGAAAGCATAAATAAACCTGATAAAACGAAGAACAAAAAGCTGATAGGACGAACAGGAACGCTATTACGGCTGCCTTGAAGTAAAATATGTTTCTCATATAACGATTTTTTTAAATTTCTTTCTTCTTCCGAGCATTTAAGTTCGGTTCAATAAAGAACTGACAGTCCAGAAAAGAAAAGGTATTACTGTAGTGTCCGCAGATCAATCAAGTGTTTTAAGTTGACATACAGCAAACGCAAAGGAGACTGTGTTAGCTCAAAGTTTTCTAGCAGGAAGAATCAATTTACGAGGATTTTAAGGGATTTGCCTTCTTGCTGTGATGGACTATGTCTTAAAGTTTCTTCTATGTTGGATTGTGCTGTCGAGGTGAACAGTATACCGGAAGGTTGAAATATATCGAATCGGGCTCTAACGCTTCGTTGGATTCAATCAGAATGAATGTGATGTGTTTATTTTGATTAAGAACATTTATTTTGTATATTATAATCTGGTATTTCTACAATGACATATCGAAATGAAATTTGTGCAATATTCAAAATACTGAGTACTCAGATTACAAGAAATTTCATAGAGGATATCAAGAAGAACTTAACTATCAAGTTAATCAATAATCTGCATATTTTAGGAATTCGTGTCAATTCCAATTTAACTAGACACGAACATTCCTCCATTATTACTAAGTCGGATGCGCAGAAACTTAGTTATCATCTTCGTCCTCGAAATCGGTTCTTCAATGAAAAAGGCACCTGTTTCAGGATTTTTTTCAATTTCAGGAGGTGCAAATTTAAGTATAATACTGCAATAGAATTATATATTGATTCATGATCTGCATATTTCAAATTATAATAAAACTCGTGAGCAGCAGAGCTCCATCACTAATAGACCGGGAGATGGTGACACAAAATATTAGGTAATTTGTACCAGTATGGCGGTTCTTCAGAGGTCTAATTACGTAAAGGCAAAAAGGAAAATGATGGTCATAGCGCTGGAACCGGCGGCCCAATCGCGTAGGCGTTCATCGAACGCATCGGATAAATAACGAGTGTCGAACGATTTGTTCCACAAAAATGCTTGTATTTTCAGATAGTCGAAAAAAAAAAGAAATAGGCGGCAGCGTAATGCCATACTTCTCGGGTGTGACTTACAGCCCGCCATACCGACGCGAATACATTGATTTAAATAAAACAATTCAACCATTTGTACCAGGCTAATTTTTGCATAGCTAATCATTGTCGAGTAGCCATTCACGAAAATCACCTTGCCTTACTTTTCCGAAAGTTCCCAATGGCCGTCATACCACTGCAAAAGGAGTAATTTTTTTTTTCGTCAAACGATTTGTACCATTATTGCATTTGAATTTTTGGAAACTATTTGACAAAATGTGACCGTTAATATTTTTCCAATACTTCTAGTAGGGGGAAAAAGTGCTGCCATGTCTATAAGGTCGTATTTTGCGTGCGAAATTAATGCGTCGAGATGTGTTTCAAACGAATTGAATTATATCTTGAAATGTCACTCTTATATAACAAATCGATTCAAAAAGTTGAAAAAAAAATTTCGCGAAGTGCATCGTGTACTGCACTTCCTCAATATTAACTGAATCTACGTACCAACTTTGAACCCTCTAACTCAATTTGGAGAAGCTGTGGAATTTGGCAAATTTTCAAAAACCACGAAGAAACAAGAAATATGTACGTAAAAATGGCGGCGGTTGGAAAAATGTAACCAAATTTTGATAGTTTCGTTCTGCAATGAAAACAATCCTAGATGAAAATATCTCAGCTCATTTGGTGTGTTACGAACAGCTGGAGATGTAACTATGCACCGGGAAGGATATTGATTTGAAAATAGGAAATATCTACGTAAAAATGGCGGCGGTTGCAGAAATTTATCCAAATTTACTTTCGTTCTGCAACGGAAACAATCCCAGGTACCAAATTTCAGCTCATTCGACTCGATGGGAGCCGCTGTAGATGTCACTATGTTCCGGGAATATATATATATATATATATATATATATATATATATATATATATATATATGAAAAACAAACTTGGTTCTCGGGATGAACCGCGTAAAAGATTTGAAAAATCTCGACGTTTCGGCTCCTTTTGCGAAGCCATCTTCAGGAGAATTAGAAGGGAAAATATTTCAGATACGTGGTCTCAATCTGCCTACTCCACGAATCGAATTAGGAGGAATCGGAAATAATATGATTGCGTGGTCTCAACCTGCCCACTCCACCAACCGTAGTGCTTCCTGTCAACTCTGAAGTCTCAACCTGCCTACTCTTCAGAGTCAACTGACGGGCCGATCGTCGCGTGGCCGTATTTATAGGGAAGGGGGGCGGGTACTCCATTGACGTAGTTATTGACGTAGTATTGACGTCAATGGGGTATTCACGCACGGTACCAGTGCGGGATGCACTCCGATTGGGTGTGACACGGCGACCGCTGAGAAGCGGCTTCCATGCTGATGGGAGTCTGTGACTGTCATCTCTGGTGTTCAAACAATTTGGACGTTTTTCTACTTCTACAGCTTCACGAAAAATTCGGGATTTGAAAGATCGGACGAGAGCAATAGTTCTTGTATTGGAGAAATCGATAATGTGGCCTGTTTGGGTGTGATGTTGGGAAAGGGCGTTGGTGATATCTGAATGTCTTACTGAAAGTGAATGTTCCTTGGCACGGACCTGAATTCGTCGGTTCGTTTGTCCTATATAAGAACGAGGACAATTGGAACAGGGAATCTCATAAACACCGTGATTTTCGTTAGGAATTTTATCCTTGACGTCAATACTACGTCAATAACTACGTCAATGGAGTACCCGCCCCCCTTCCCTATAAATACGGCCACGCGACGATCGGCCCGTCAGTTGACTCTGAAGAGTAGGCAGGTTGAGACTTCAGAGTTGACAGGAAGCAGTACGGTTGGTGGAGTGGGCAGGTTGAGAAAACGCAATCGTATTATTTCCGATTCCTCCTAATTCGATTCGTGGAGTAGGCAGATTGAGGCCACGTATCTGAATTATTTTCCCTTCTAATTCTCCTGAAGATGGCTTCGCAAAAGGAGCCGAAACGTCGAGATTTTTCAAATCTTTTACGCGGTTCATCCCGAGAACCAAGTTTTTCAAATACTTTCGACCGCGGAAATCTTTCTGAACATATATATATATATATATATATATATATATATTATATATATATATATATATATATATATATATATATATATATATATATATTATATATATATATATATATATATATATATATATATATATATATATATATATATATATATATATATATATATATATATATATATATAATATATATATATATATATATATATATATATAAATATATTTATATATATATATATATATATATATATATATATATATATATATAAATATATTATATATATATATATATATATATATATATATATATTATATATATGTATATATATATATATATATATATATATATGAATATATATTTATATATATATATATATATATATATATATATATATTATATATATATCTATATATACATTTATATATATATATATATATATATATATATATATATATAAATATATATATATATATATATATATATATATATATATATATATATATATATATATATATATATGTATATATATATATATATAAGACATAAAAAAAAATTTCGAAAATCGTGGTCTATGAGGTCCAAAACGGATAGAAAAAATACTCTTTCACCTGACTGCTTTCCTTCGATACACTGGAATAGTATGTATTTTATGGGATGAAATATGGCTAGAAAGGTAGCAATCAATTAATCAGTTGGTTGAAATTCAGTTTTATATGCTAACTCTATCTGACCTCGGAAATAATTCTACATATTTTCTCCTCAGCTCTGCCTAAAGGCCCATATTTCAAATACGAAAGACTACTCCTGGGGTTATGGGAATTCGGGTTTCGGCAGTAAAGTTTGGTTTCTGCATATCGCTTATATACTGATACATAATTCATCAGCCTTAACTTTGTTTGGCACAAGTATTTTGTTCTAATGATGTACCTATGGGACAAATAAATATCCACGTGCGGTTCTGAACTTTTGCAGTTTGCACTCAAACTAAAACGCTAATTAGGAAATTATATTACACATCAGTTCGTTTTTCTTTGATATATATAAGATGCTGTACAAATTAGCGGAAAATCTTTGATCATTAAAACTAATAATATGAGAGAGCTCCTTAATTGGTAAGTTTGTTTAAAACACCAAACTTTTTCATGGTTTCCAACATATAGAATATTTTTCTCAGTTTTTTTTGTAATATGTGTGATTTGAGCAACATCGTCATATAATATTAATCAACATCATGTAGTAATCATTTCTGATGGAACACTGTCGATAATAACACGTTTTGAAGTACTTATTCCTCGTCAGGTGCAGACTGGATAATGGTAAAATTCTGAAACTATAAATATTAATATACAATCTCAATTATCTAGGACCCTAAGTAAATTATTTAGTATAGTATTTTAATTGATGTTAAAACTCCCAGCACAAAGTTTATATCACTTCTTTCTCGAAACAATATCAACGTAGAGGTCCGGAGCAGTAATAACATTTTTTGAAAATACTTTATTCCTATCATTACAATTGTCTTTATTCTCAACTTTACATCCCTAAATAGTATGTAGCACTGGCCCCAAAATTATGAATATAATTAAATTTGAATGCCAACAAAAATTAACTGGCTTTAAGCATGTAAATATATTCACACACAAACATCAGATCCACAGATTGACAAAATATGTTCGAATTGTCTGGCGAGTCATTAAAAGATCTAGTTGCACAATGTATAGGACTAAATAAACTCACTTCGATTCTACTAGATTGTAAATACGGATTATTTCGTGTTCTTTTAGGTACTATGTATTTCATTTGAATATTTATAATTTGTATTCGTTTTTGGATTACTGTACAAGATATTGTGTATTAATTTGGATAGTTCTAATTTTAATATTGCTTTCAGTTCTATTACATCAAAAGCTCATAAAAGTAGAATTTCCAGAGTATATAAAATTAATTGCGATAGTTGTGAAACATTTTACGCCGGTATAACTTCCAGCAATTCTCATTATGCGAAATATTCAATTAATGCAAATTACTCATTTAGCTAGACTTTGGAATATTAAATACAGAAAATAAGAGTTTAAAATTACATTTTCTAGAATCATTACAAATCAATAAATTCAAATACTGGTATTTTCTTCTCACTGGTCAGGTAAAACTCACACGTAGCCCTTATTGAACATGTTAACAATGCAGGTCCTGGTAGCAGTTCGGTTCGAAGTCCTTAAATATTTTACCTGAGTTCCTAGATAAATAAGATTTTATTTTTCACTTGTATATTATATGTTTATTTCACCTTGGATACGGTTGCTATAAACACACTCATTATGCCCTAGGCCATTATGACCGCTTTTGCGGGCATAATGAATCAAAACGCCCGCTTATTGCACTAGGTGAAATGAAGCAAATTTAATTTATTAAATACTTCATAATCCTTGTCGTATACGACTCTGGATTTCTCCGGCAATTAATTATTCGCAGCTTTGGGTGCATTTTCTATTATATTCTTGGGTAAATTCATTTTCATTTCCATTATTTCTATAAGACTACACAAAGAAAGCAGCAATGACATTCACTGAATATGATGACAAAAATATTCACAAACGTCAAAATATCAACAAATGACATGCCTACTATGAGAAGGGAAATTGATAGGAGCAATAAACGATTTTGTCCACGACTGTACTATAAAGCATTCATTATACGTGTGCTTCCTGAAGTAAAATTATACCTATTATTCACTAGTGTGTATAATGGTTTATTATGCACTGCATGACGTCACACTCAAAACGTATGTCCAAACTTGAGACTATCATCTATCATTCACATTGTTAGGATAGTATTGTTATTAGATTTTTAGGTTTTATGTAACTAAGATAACTTTTAGGCAAATTATTAAACTACTATTTAATATAATGCCCAACTTATTGAATATTTACTCTAATAAATTATCTATTTCATTTTTATCAGAATGAAAGAAAGGAATGGAATCGATGTCAAGTGAAATAGTTGACGTTTACGTGAGTATGCAGTTTTCAGTGAACACAGAAAATGTTATGTCAACGCTTTTGATAACTATTTTTATTGTTGAAAATGCTGAATGCGCGGCCGCACATTTACTACAATCGGATCCTATTGTCTGAAACGATTTCAAATCGGACCACTAGCGCACACTGCCGACAAATACGTCCGATTTTATTTGAATGTCACAAGCAGGGATATTTTTCGACCGTGGTAATCAAATTTTCAGTATCGCAAATGGTTTGACAATTCCTTTTTCTATACTCCCTGTCAAAAACTGACAGAAATAATCGTAATTTGCGGTAGACTATGCAAAAACAATGCACGGCTTACCTTCCGGTAGTCGGATCAGACTTTTTATCGGTCCGATTGGTAGGACGAACTGATCGTGCATCCGAGTCCGAGTCGGACGTCCGATCCGATATCGGATCGAAGGTGTGCGATAGGATTGTATAAAAGTATAGAAATTTGAGCGTCAGATGCCCGAACGACAATCGTTCCAGACAATCGGAACCGATTGTAGGAAATGTGCTGCCGGCCTATTACTAATTTTTTCGAGGAAGTCGTGGACAAAGTATAGTATTCTACTCGCACAAAATTACAATTTTTCACTCTGGTGAATTGCGACACTCATCTACAGCTCGTGTCGCAAACTTCACCCTCGTGAAAAATAGCAATCATTTTGTGCTCGTTGAATAATATACTATTAAAATCGCTTTTTCATCATAATATAATAATTTTTTCGTGAAAAATAAAATCTTGTATGCACCGCGTGCGTTACTAGATCCTTACACCCATCGAGCGGATCTATATAACGCACTTGGTACATGAATAACTAATATGTCATGTACTTGGTACATAAATAACTATCAGTATCTAGTAGAATATCTACGGAATCAATTAATCAAAAATTCTTGTCAGTTTGATTTTAAAGAATTCTAATTGAACCTATGACACAGCGTTTCACCACACGTTTACTTCATCAGATAGAACTAAATACTGAAATTCTCGTAATCCAATTTACATAAATTTTATTGGCTAAAATAAACGATTACAATAAAAAACTAAATAGTGGAGTGATGGGTAGGTAATACTTCCGAGAAACTTTTTACAAACTATAGGTTTCAGTTATTAAATCCATTCAGCAGGGAAAATGTTGAAATGAATTATTTTATTCAATAAGTAATCCGAATTCTTATACATGTTAATTTCTAGGGCTTCCAAAAAGTTCTTAGTTCTCTATTTTCTTTATATTAAATATGGAAATCTGTATTGACTGAATCTTATATATTCAACAAGGGGAATGATTTGAATCTATTTGTTCATTCAATAATTTATCAGAATTTTTATACTTTTTAATTTGTACTGAAAAGTTAACTTAGGAAATCATATGAAAAATAATAAATCGAAACTTTTCAAACAATCACTCAGAAGTTTAAAAAATTAATTGTGGTGATTCTGATAAGTTTAACATTTGTAGAACTTTCAGAAGCTTTCAGCCAGAATTTCAGAACACAAACGTAGCTTTGTTAATCAGAAGTCGGATTCACATTATCAAACCATTTAATCCAAGAAAATCACACACTCAATTGACTTTAAAATATTAAATGCTGGAAGTAAGGGAATTAAACTTTTTTTCTAGAATCATTACAGATAAATAAATACAAACCTTCAGGTCTCCTATTAAATAGCGAAATTGATCATACTACGAGCACCCTTCAAAATTACCGAACTACCTGACTAGCACTTTAGACTGAGGTTTTTCTATTTTACTAATAATTATTTGTAACCATCCTTTTATTTACCTCTTCCACAAAATTAGTTATCTATTTATTTCTTGTATTCAATATAACGGAGAAGTATATTCAGTTTGCATTTAACATCTGAAGAAGATGAAATTCCACCGAAACGTGCGTCATGGGTATTTTATTTAATAAATGTATAAATTTTTTTATAAACCATTGTTTTAATGATTGTAATTATTAGAATCTCTCTTGTTGTTCTCAAAACAGGGTTTATGTTTTTCGATTATATTTAAAGACATTTTTTTTGATAATTTATCGGATTTTGATTTAGCATTCCTTATATATTGAGCTCAAGAGTTAATCATATGGTATACGATATTGATATATCGTGAAAAAAGTCATGTTTTTTTTATTACGATTAAAATATTGAATTTCATGTCAAAAGATTTGGAAATCGAAAGAACTTGTTTCATTGCGAAATTAAAATATCACTTTTTGAAAATTTTGTCAATTAAATGTGGATTGTATGTATTATGGCTAGAAATCTGCTTTATAATGTTCAATTCTTTATTGAAATTTGCCTGTGACGTAGGAATATTGAGAAGTAGATACACCCTACTACAGGCGCGGATCCAGGCCAGACTTTGGGGGGGGAACTTTTATATATTCAAAAGCCAAAAGGTACAGTTATTTTGGGCAATGGTGAATCGAGTAGTTCCCAATCAAAATATAAGGTGGGGCCCGGGCCATTTGGGGGGGGGAAGTTCCCCCAGTTGCCCCCCTCTGTATCCGCGCCTGCCCTACTATTATATGCTGCAATTTAATGTTTGAAGAATTAGCTTACGTATTATGTGAAAAATTGCAAAGTTTATTGTTAGTTGCCACGTCATGGGTTTAATAACATAGTAATCGTTAAAATCAAACATATGTGTCTCTTATAATATAATCGAAATTCAATTAATAGTAATCATCTTTCAGCATTTATTGATGTAACGATAGTTTGGCTTCACAATTTCTTTCTCAAATCAGAATGAATTTTTTTGAGGAATCCGTCAAGTTTCTGAGTGATGAGTTGGTTAGAAGTTCAAGTTACAGGAACGAATTAATTTTCAGTTTGGCCAATGGCCAAATCTGATATGGTATGAATGAAAACACCTATGAAGATGAAAAAATACTTGTTATAGGAATCTCTAGAGTTGTTTACTTCCGCTTGAATCGAATAAACATCAGCTTAGTATTCTCCATTAATGATTTTCCTCTTTTTAAGCTAGTCGAGTTTTCGTCTTGTCTCACAAAAATGACACCTTTGCTCTATGCTATTCATTACTTAAAATACAGTTTCGTTTTCCGGGTATATCGAAGAAGCCTGGCTTCGTTAGTTTTTGCCAACTACGTCCAGCTTAAAAGAGAGTCAACCCAGTTGTATGCAAATTTTGGCACATGTTTGGA
Source organism: Cynegetis impunctata (assembly GCA_030704885.1). NCBI lineage: Eukaryota > Metazoa > Arthropoda > Insecta > Coleoptera > Coccinellidae > Cynegetis > Cynegetis impunctata. The sequence continues at coordinate 19,233 of JARQZK010004540.1, read as the reverse complement.
GGCAAATTCGCTTTTATTCTGAAATAATTAAACGCACTGACTCCTGAATATTCAAGTGACACAAAAAAAATACACTCCCATTTTTTGGAATAAAGGTCCATATCGTATGTGTTATTCTCCCGACAAATGGGGCGAATGAAAGATATTCCTTAAAATGAGTAAAACAGTTGTGTAACAATAATGGGAAAGTAACAGTAACTATCAAACGTTACACCCCGAACTTAGCGAATGAAAGCTAGATCTGAATATGTGTATCATTAAGAAACTGTTCTACCATCAAGGTCAGATGTATTAGTATACGCGTATCGATATGTATTTTGCAAAGTGATCCTTTAAACGCAGAAGGCATGTTTGAATTCAGAGACGAATAAATTGAATATGTGATTTAAGGACTTCTTCGGAATTTTACATTAAAATTTGAATTAGTTATTTATTATAGTTTACGTATGAATTTGGAGTAGATAAAGGAATTAATCTTTTCAAAAATAATATATTTTTCGTAAAGTGATAACGATAAAAATGATTGAAAAAAACAAATTTTTCAATATGTATACATATATATATATATATATATATATATATATATATATATATATATATATATATATATATACCGTGTGTAAATGAGTGATGGGCCACCCCTATAACTTTTTAATGGATTCTTCAATTTTATTGAAATTTGGGTGGTTTATCTCAGACATAATTTTGAATTTTCCCACATACAAAATCAGTATGGCTGACTTCCGGTTTCACAAAAAGCGATACAAAAATTAAAAATTCAAATGGAACACCCTATATATTTTTATATATTTTAATTGTGAGGCTTCAAATACATACATTCCATCTGTCAAATGTCAATTCTAGCGCCGTTTCAATTTTGTTTTTCATTTTGTTTTTTTTTATCGTAGATGACTGCGACGTCATCTAAATCATAGATAATTGATTTAAAATATCGCGCAAAGTTATAATTTTTCAAAAAATTCATTTTCGTGAAGTTTGTTAACGATTAAATTCTTTTTCGAACCAAAAGTTTTTTAAATAGAAACATACATGGGCCACCCTATATATCAAAAAGCTCCTTCAAATTCCTTCAAAATGATTCACACATCAGTTTTCTCAATTCCTAAATAACGAAGTAATTATTAAAAATCTTATTCTTATTAGATCCCTTTGTTCCTGAGACCAACCCTGTTTACGAAATATGAAAAAAAATTTTGACAGATGGAATGTTTGTATTTGAAGCCTCAGAATTAAAATATGTAAAAATATATAGGGTGTTCCATTTGAATTTTTAATTTTTATATCGTTTTCTGTGAAACCGGAAGTCAGCCATATTGATTTTGTATGTGAAAGAACTCAAAATTATGTCTGAGATAAACCACTCAAATTTCAATAAAATCGAAGATTCCATTAAAAAGTTATAGGGGTGGCCCATCACTCATTTACACCCGGTATATATAAAATAAATTACTTCTACATCATTACGTTCAAAAACGAGTTTGTAATTTCAGGGATTTTTGGGTATTTTAAAATAATATAGAGACGGTGGAGAAAAGGAGGGGCAGAATTTGAAAATTATTTTAAAAATCGAGTAATAGGTTTTTTTCAGGGGTTTTCAGGTATAAAAATTTCGATTTAATATACTATGATAATTTAATGAAGGGTGGGGAGAGGGCGTAAAAATCAAAAGTTGTTTCAAAAATCTAGTAGCCTTCAATTTACCAGAAGTTGTTGCTATTTATGATGCAAATTATATTACACATGCGGTATCTGTGTTATACCTTTTTTTTTGACTAAACCAAGAGTGTGGAATACTATTTTAAGGTATATGATTTATTGATTCAATTTGCAGCGATTTTTTTCTACAAAATGACAAAAGTTCTGCTCAATTATGCATAATAGAACATTTATTTCGGATAATTGTGGTAGCATGGTTGTTATTCATTGTTACCATTACATTTTTCTAGTTGATAATATTATCAGAAAATATGTTACATCAAACACGTTCCTTATGAGAATTTTGTATTTATTCCACTTTTTTCTCAATAAAATTTGCTCTCCTGAAAAGATCACTGCTTTTAGTAGCATCCATTTTTGCTGAAAGTAATATATAAAGCCTTACATAAATATAATTCTGTTTTTTTCTCATTCAACTACTCTGAAATATTGTTCATTGATTTCATTCTGCCTGATATTAAACATATAATATATACAGCGCGTCCACGGCTGAGTTGCCCAAGCGGAAAAACTATTTCAAAAACCCCATAAGATGAAATAAAATTCATATTTTTCAAAACTTGTTTCATTTTATATTCAATTCCATGTAAAACCTTATGCATTTTAGCACCAAGTTGGGAAATGTAATAATAATCTAGTGAGTAACTAATTTTTTATTAATTTTTTATCCATTCCTCGTAACAGGTACATTTGGGTATTTTTCACTAAATAAATTAATTAATACGTACCTACTTGTACAAAACATCTCCAATACCATAGCACTTCTCAAGATATATTCTTTATTGAAGAGTTAGCATAGTTGAAAAAGAATGACAATTTGGAAATTATTTACCGAGACTGACAGTTACCTAGGAATATCGCACTAGATTATTAGTACCTACATTTCCGAACTTAGTGCAAAAATTTTTGGGGTTTTACATGTAATTGAATATAAAAAGAAGCAGGTTTTGAAAAACTTGAATTTTATTTCATTTTAGGGGCCGTTCAAGTATTACGTAACGCAATTTTTGAAGATTTTTGACCCTCCCTCCCCCCTATGTAACGCTTCGTAACGTTTTCATGAACCCCTCCTCCCCCCCTATAAACGTTACGTAACACCCAAGCGACCATTTTTACCTAAAAGTCACAAATATGTTGCGCAAAGTACCGGAAAGTTGCTAAAATACCGTTTTTATTGTTTTAATCGTGTTTTCGTTAATAATAAACAAAACAAGAGATTTTTATTTAATAAACAATCATACATAATGTGATATGTTGAAAAGGGCTCAAATTTGTCCTAATAAACTTTTACTACTAATCTTACATTTAATTATGCCGTTTTCCTGACTTAGCCCTGTCGTAGCATACATTTTTAGCTAACTTTATCCACCATTATTTTTCTCATGCATTATTCAATTTTCGCTTAGTAGCAGGTTTTCACTTTGAAAACCTGCTTATTGAAATAGGTGCGATTAGCAAAGTAGGACTTAGGCCCAAGATAGTTTTTCGTTTCATGACATTTCAGGATGCTTGGCATCAAAAACCCAATTTCAAGTCTCTCTTTCTCTACATATGTATGTAATATATATATATATATATATATATATATATATATATATATATATATATATATATATTATAGTATATATATATATATATATATATATATATATATATATATGTTCGTATGTATGTAGGTAGATAGTTTCGTAGTTTCGCTCCTGTGTATTACGTGTTTAAAACACATAATGAAAACTGGCAACGGAAACAAAATATAAATGACGAATGATACAGTCGAGGTATTCCCCATAAAACATAAACGGATAGAGTTGCCAACTTGGGACAACAAAATAAAACTGACTTACAATACAATCGAGGGATTCCCCGTAAAAAAATAAACGAAAAGAGTTAACAACTTCGGAGATTCAAATTCTCTAGTTTTTTATTTCAATAAAAATCAATGTTACGTAGCGCTTTGTTCGAACCCCCTCCCGCCCCTGTAACGCATCGTAATGTTTTACAAGACCCACCCTCCCCCCAAATTACGTTACGTAATACTTGAACGCCCCCTTATGGGGTTTTTCAAAAAACAAACATTTTTATCAAGAATAGCATTTGGTCATAAAATTGAGAATAAAAAAGTTTTTTCTCTAGGGCACCTCATCCGTGGACACGCTGTATAGAGCGAAAGGAACTTCGAATCAACAGGATACCTCACGATACCTCTCGTCTTCTTTTTAACCCAATACCAGCCAGAACTCAAAGGGGATCAAAAAATTTAATTTTGTATTGACTGGTTGTTGAGTGTTCAGCAAAGACTGAACGCTGAAATTTTGGAAAAAAATAAATTTCAATTCGCAGAAAAAGAGCGTCCCATTTTTGGGACGATGGCTAAAAGGCTATAAAATAATATATTTAGAAAAAACAAGACAAAAAGGACTTTCAGCTGCTTTAATAACAAAATGTGTTCAATAGACTCACATAAATTATATACAGAACAAATTTTAATGAAAACTTTTTGGTAAAAAAAATTATTTTCTATGGGATGGTAGAAAGCAGATATCTTGTAGTCGTACATTGCACTCTCCACAAATTCTGGTGGTTTTTTTTTCACAAAATGCTTATCTCCTTTTTTCTTTATAGAAACAACTAAATGACCCATTTGGTCATATCTTATGTCCACACTTGTTCTTCCTCCCATCAATTTGGACTTTTGAGGTCGTGGTCTCTTTTCCTACGTACTTCTAGCAGAGTAGCAATTTCTTGGTGATTTACAATCTGGTAAAGTCTCCAAGTATTTGTCACCGATATATCTAACACTTGGGTGAATAAAGGCCACCAGTATTTCCCTGAAAGAATTCTTGTTCGGTAAAGAGACACTTGCTTGTCTAACACATCTACTCCGCCCATATGCGAATTGTATTCTTGTATCAATTTTACGATGGAGTATTGTCACTATTGCAATGGAATTCTCACCGTTTGTGCTGTTTTATTTAGTCCACCTCACTATTTTTTCTGGTAATGGTTCGTCGTCACTCTCAAACTCGGATTCGTCAGCAGGGTTAGAAGTAAACAATTCCATAGTACCTGCAACATCCACTATTTCTTCTCCTTCTAGTTCATTCTCTTCAAAAGTTTTTGTGTCAGTTAGAATATCCGGGTCTGGAGGAATTATTGCTACAATAATATTTTCAATATCCATATCTTTCCAAAATTCCGGATCTTCAAATATCATGTCAATGTCAGGGACAGTTAGACATTTTCTGCTACCCATAATTATCACTTCCAGCCAATGTCCCAAAATTGGGACAACAAAATTAGCAACAAATTGGCAACAGATAATGACATGAGTCAGTTCATTTCCGTTCCGTATCGAAAAAAAGACTATTGAACAATAAAACTGCAATGGTATAATTATAATTTTCTCCAAAGAAATATATTGAAATCACTATAACGTATGACAACCCCAACGCGGCAGGCAAGTGCCGACTTGTTGAATCAGTCTAATTTCTGTTATTGTTCCTGTGAGACATCTGACTATAAATATATGAAGTACATACTTTGACCTAAAAGACATTATCAAATACTCTAGTTTTCTGTGATAGCTTTGAAGGAATCTGGCAAAAATGGCGCGTCCCAAAAATGGGACGTTGGCTGGTGTTGGGTTAAGCTACAAAATTCTGCCGACTTTCAGTAAGAACTCTAATGAAATTCTATCGGAAAATCTTCTTTCATCCTCTCATTTATGTAACAGCGATCATTTCGGAATAATTTAATGTAATTTAGTCATCGTTTGGGACGAGACCACCCAATATCTGTTTTGAATTAAGTGCATTCATTCCAACAAACCCAGCGGTGCGAGTGAGATAGCGTGAAATTGATGTATAATCTTCGAAAGCAATCATTGAATTTGATGACTACGTATGACATCGCTCGAATGTGTCGCCTCTTTTCAATATTTCAGTTTGATTGGACAGATTTCATAACGTTAAATTCTCGGCACTCAGATCCACATCTTGAAATTTAATCGGACGACGATTAAAATAAGGAACAGCAAATAATAATTTACGTAATCTTCTCGTAGTTTCATCATTATATTATAATGAGCAATTAAAAGAAAAATTAAGTTTTCGTTGACATAATATTCACTCTTGCATGTAGTGCATACCTTATCTTATTTATGATTCGTCCTCGGTTGTTGTATAAATCAGATTTTAAACTTCAATGACATCTGTATGCTTCTATATATATATATATATATATATATATATATATATATATATATATATATATATATATATATATATATATATATATATATATATATATATATATATATATATATATATATATATATATATATATATATATATATATATATATATATATATATATATATATATATATATATATATATATACTAGCTGACCTGGCAAACGTTGTTCTGCCATATAAATTATTTCTATCTATCTACCTATTTTTCTATCTATTTATGTATCTATCTAGCTGTCTATCTATCTATCTATCTAGCATATACCTATCTATCTATCTATCTATTCATATATCTATCTTACTATCTATATATCATCAAATTTTTGATCAGTGGCAGGGCAAGACCTTAATTTGATGTGGGCAATGTACATTTCGCGAGGCCCTCTTCATCTACTCTCAACAAGTGGTAGTCTATATAATTAATAACAGACAGCGAACAGTAAATTTTTCTCGCCATTTTTCATCATCACCACTTTTCGTCAGCAATATTTGATGTTTATTTTATTTGTAGGTATCGAAAAACCTGTTTTTTACCGGCTTTTAGGAGACTGTATAGGTTGCTCGCTGTCTTCATAATCAAACATATATTTTTGGCTCTACCCTTTCATTTTGAAAGCCTTAAGGCAGATCGTAACTGCTTTTCTCATCAATTTTGTTCAAAACCGAATCACAATCACTAAGTCTGTCTGATTGTTCTGTTTGATTTTTTAAGCTTTCGATGCATTGAGCAACTTCGTCAAATTGAAGTAATATATCCTGCACTGGAAATTGAGAAAAGCAAATAAATATTCTCAATAAAATCAGAAAATATTTTTACTACCACAGAAGAATTTGCTACGTCTACTAACAGCAGATTCCAGCTATGACAGCCGCATGGTATAAAAAATGCCCTAGAACTTATACTCAATATTCGAGTTTCAACTCAACTATTCACGACTACCATATTTGCACCATTGCCATAGTCTTGGCCACGACAGTTTTGAATATCTAAGCCATATTTTTTTGTAGCTCTTCCAGTATCGTTTCAATTAAATTTACTTCAGTCGTCTCAGTGACAGCAAGAAATCCGATAAAGTTTTCTTCTATCGTGTTGATTGATGTATTACAATATCTTAAAATAGCTGACATTTGTTTAATTTTAATTGTCTCTAGTGCAGTCCACTAAAAAAAAATATATTGTCAAATCACTTCATCGATCACTGTTATGCTAATATATATATATATATATATATATATATATATATATATATATATATATATATATATATATATATATATATATATATATATATATATATATATATATATATATATATATATATATATATATATATATATATATATATATATATATATATATATATATATATATATATATATATATATATATATATATGTATCTGCTGGTACATATATGATGAGACCCCTAGGTCCGCGAGGCCGTAGGCGGTCGCCCACGCCTTACGCCGCCACTGTTTTTGATGCAAAATAAAGAATAATCTGGTCGTCTAGCAAAATTTTTTTTGCATTATGATTGAGTTTAAAAATTTCTAATGATTCTAAGTAAGTGAGTTTGGTTCCTTTCGGTAATTTGTGCATAACTTGATAGTTATCTATTTGTGGAAACTGGTGGTGGTTTTCACGGCAATAATTTGAAACCGTTGAATGCGTTTTCTTATTCAAAAAAGATTGTTGGTGTTCTTTAAGTCTTGTTTGCTTCGATGTTGATAATATGTTCTCCAATATACCAGCAGATGAGTGTTTATCACTTGTCTTAGAAATTTTTGAAAAATCCACTATAAATATTATTAAAATAAATGATATTATTTTCTTATTAGATATATGTATTAGTCAAAATTGATTCCAATTTGATAACAAAATTTTCAAACAATCTAGTAGGCTGGCTATGGGTTCACCCTTAAGTCCGCTTATTACAGACATTTTCGTCTCACATATACAGAACATAATATTCAATTCTACAAAAGCATCACATATAAGTTTTTGGCATAAATACGTTGATGATGTAATTGCTTGTTTCAGGCGCACCGCAAGACAATAAGATCAGTTTTTGAATTATATTAATAACATTCACCCAAATATATCGTTCAAATTTGAAAAAGAATTGGATCCACAGATAAATATCTTGGATTTAACTATCTTTCATAATAATAATACCTCGAGTTTCGATATAAACAGAAAACTAATTTTCACAGACATATGTATTCCGTCGGATTCAAATCATCGTCTTTCCCATAAACATTCAGCTTTTAACTCAATGATCCACAGAGTGATTTCAATTCCATTATCCGTACCAAAATTAGCAAAAGAAATTTCTACTATAAAAATAATTGCTTCGAATAATGGTTTTCATACAAGTTTGATAGATAAAATGATAAACAAGGAACGTAGTCAACTAGCGTACGACAGCATATATCCTCAATCGAAAGTAGAAAAATCCGAAAAATTCACATCTTTAACATATTTTGGTCCTCTAACAACAGAAAAAGTTGCTAATGTCATACCTAAATGTAATATTAAAATTGATTTGAAACCTAATACAAAACTATCAGAATTTTTATTCAATGCGAAAGATTTCACTTCAAAATTTGAAAGTTCAGAAGTTTATAGGTTGATTTGTCATGTATGTAAAGGAGTATATAAAGGCCAGACTGGTCGATCGTTCAAGACAAGATTTAAAGAACACCAATAATCTTTTTTGAAAACGGATTCAACGTTTTCAAATCTTTGCCGTGAAAACCACCACCCGTTTCCTTTCAAATTATGTACAAATTACCGAAAGAAACCAAACTAACTTACATAGAATAATTCGAAATTTTTAAACTTAATCATAATGCAAAAGATATCTTGCCGAAGGACCAGATTGACTTGATATGCCAATTTGGAAAAGCCACTTCGATTAGTGCTTCTTGAAATGTTTTCGTCTTTTCTATTAAGGTAACTGCAATAATTCTACCGAGGTGATGTTAGCTCCCGGCCGGCCAGCTCCAAGCGTCACTTTTCCACCACGGTCATATTCATGGAGCTGGCCCATTTAATTTACTTAATCGGACAAAAAAATTATGCGCGATAAATACTTTCTTTTCTCTATGCAAACATCTAATTTTCGTTCTTGGCCGCCCATTGACTGAACCCAAAAAAAAATATAAATATTGGTTCATGGAGCTGCCTTTTGAAATCATATATCCGAACGAATAATTTTTGTATGAGAAGTACCTTCTTTTCTTCATGTAAGCATCTAATTTTGGATCTTGTCCGGGCATTGTTTAAGCAAAAAAAAATTAATGAATATTGGTTCTCCGCTATTATTATTCATATTTTGTCTTTTTTGGCTGGCCCTTTTGGAGTCAACAATATCCGAAGGGAAAAATTTTGTATGGTAATACTTTCTATTCCTCTGTAAACACCTAATTTTGGTTTTTTGGCCGGGCATTTTTTGAGCCAAAAAAAAAAATTAAAATTTGTTCTACCGCTATCATTTTTATATTTCGTCTCTTGGAGCCTGGCCCTTGGGTCCACAATATCCGAACGGAAAAATTTTTATAGAAAGAATATCTATTTTCTATGTAACATTTGATTTTGGTTCTTGGCCGGGCATTATTTTAGCCAAAAAAAATTATGAATATTGGGTTCGAACCGCTATCATTATTCATATTTCGTTCATGGAGCTGGCCCTTTTGAAAGTCACATTCCGAAAGGAAAAATTTGGTATAGTAAGTACTTTCTATTTCTCTGTTAAAACATCTAATTTTGGTTCTGGCCGGGCATTTTTTGAGCCAAAAAAAAAATATAAATTTTTGTTTCTACGCTATCAATCATATTTATATTTCTTCTTTGGAGTGGCCCTTTTGTATCACATATCGAACGGAAATTTTTGTTGAAGAACTAATCTATTTTCTTGTAACCATCTGATTTTTGGTTCTTGCCGGGCATTTTGCCAAAAAAAAATTTATTTAAATAAATTTTAGTTCGACCGCTAAATTAATTCATATTTCGTCTCATGGAGCTGGCCCTTTTGAACAACCATATCCGAACGAAAAAATTTAGTATGGAAAGACTATCTATTTTCTTTATGTACATCTAATTTTGAATTTTGGCCGGGCACGTGTTAAGACAAAAAAAACTTATAAATATTGGTTCTAACGCCTATAATTTTATATTTCGTCTTTGGAGCTGGCCCTTTTGAAGTCAAATATCCGAACGAAAAATTTTTGTATGGAAAGACCTATTTTTTTCTATGTAAACTTTTGATTTTGGTTCTTGGCCGGGCAATTATTTTAGACCAAAAAAAATTATATTTTGGTGACCGCTATCATTATTTATAATTCGTCTCTTGGAGCTGGCCCTTTTGAAGCACAATATCCGAACGAAAAATTTTGTAATGACAAAAGACCTATCTATTCTTCTTATGTAAACATCTAATTTTGGCTTTTAGCCGGGACTGTTAAGACAAAAAAAAATTATAAAAATATTGGTTCGACGCTATTACATTAATTTATATTTCGTCTCTTGGAGCTGGCCCCTTTTTGAAGTCACATAATCCGAACGAAAAATTTTGTAGGAAAGACCTATCATTTCCTATGTAACCTTTTGATTTTGGTTCTTGGCTGGGCTTTTATTTAGCCAAAAAAAATTATAAATATTGGTTCGAACCGCTATATTATTATATTTCGTCTCTTGGAGCTGGCCCGTTTTGAAGTCACATATCGAAATGAAAAAATTTGTATGGAAAGACCTATCTATTCTCTATGTAATTTATCTAATTTGGTTTCTAGCCGGCACTGTTTAAGAACAACAAAAAAATTAAAATAATGGTTCGACGCTATCATTATTTATATTTCGTCTCTGGAGCAGCCCTTTTTGAAGTCACTATCCGAACGAAAAAATTTGTATGGAAAGACCTATCTATTCTCTATGTTAACCATGTAATTTTGTCTTGGGCCGGGCAATTATTTAAGCCAAAAAAATTAATAATATTCAGTTCGACCGCTAACATTATTCATATTTCGTCTCATGGAGCTTGGCCCTTTTGAAGTCACATATCCGAACGAAAAATTTTGTGTGGAAAAGACCTATCTATTTTCTATGTAACCATCTAATGTTTGGATTTTGGCCGGGCAACCTGTTCAGAACAAAAAAAAAATTAGAAATATTGTTATAACCGCTATCATTATTTATTATTTCGTCTCTTGGAGCTAGCCTTTTTGAAAAGTCACATATCCGAAACGAAAAGATTTTTATGCAAAAACCTATCTATTCTATATAATAACCATCTAATTTTGTTCTTGGCCGGGCACTGTGTAAGACAAAAAATAAATTAAAAAATATTGGTTTCGACCGCTAATCATTATTTATATTTCGTCTTGCTTGGAGCTGGCCCTTTGAAAGTCACATATCCGAACGACAAAATTTTGTAAATGGAAAGACCTAATCTATTCTCTATGGTAACCATCTAATTTTGGGTTCCTTGGCCGGGCACTGTTTTAAGAACAAAAAAAAAAATAATGAATAATTGTTCTACCGCTATCATTTATTTAATAATTTCGTCTCTTGGAGCTGGCCATTTTGAAGTCACATAAATTCCGAACGAAAATTGTATGTGAAAGACCTATCTATTCTCTATGTAACCATCTAATTTTGGTTTTGGCCGGGCACTGGTTTGAGACAAAAAAAAAATTATAAATATTGGTTCACCGCTATCTTATATATCTCGTCTCTTGAGCTGGCCCTTTTGAAGTCACATATCCGAAGAAAAATTTTGTATGGAAAGACCTATCTATTTTCTATGTAACCATATGATCTTGGTTTTGGCCAGGGCATTATTTTTAGCCAAAAAATTATAAATATTGGTTTCGACCGCTATAATTAATTTATATTTCTCTTCTTGGAGCTAGCCCTTTTGAAGTCACATATCCGAACGATAAAAATTTTGTATGGAAAAACTAAATCTATTCTTCTATTGAACTATCCTAATTTTGGTTCCTTGGCCGGGCACATGTTGAAAGACAAAAAAAATTATAATATTGGTTCTACCGCTATCATTATTATATTTCGTCCTCTTGGAGCTGGCCCTTTTTGAAATCACATATCCCGAACGAAAAAAATTTTGTATGGAAAACCTTATCTATTCTCTATGTTACTTTTTAATTTTGGTTCTTGGCCGGGCACTGTTCAAGAAAAAAAAAATTATGAATATTGGTTCTAACGCTATCATTATTTAGAATTTCGTCTCTGGAGCTGGCCCTTTTGGAGTCACCTATCCGAAGGGAAAATTTTTTATGGTAAGTACTTTCGTATTCTTCTCTGTAAACATCTAGTTTGGTTCTTGGCCGGGCATTTTTTTGATCCAAAAAAAAATTTATAAATATTTGTTCTACCGCTATCAATTATTTATATTTCGTCTCTTGGAGCTGGACTTTTGAAATCACATATCCGAAACGAAAAATTTTGTATAAGAACCTATCATTCTCTATGTAACCTTTTGAATTTTGGTTCTTGGCCGGCACTGTTAAGACAAAAAAAATTATGAATATTGGTTCTAACCCTATCATTATTTAGATTTCGGTCTCTTGGAGCTGGCCCCTTTTGGAGTCATATATCCGAAGGGGAAAATTTTTGTATGGTAAGTAACTTTCTATTCTCTCTAATAAACATCTAAGTTTTGATTCTTGCCGGGCATTTTTTGATCCCAAAAAAAAATTATATATTTGTTCTAGAACCCGTTCATTATTTATCATATCGTCTCTTGGAGCTGGCCCTTTTGGAGTCCCACATATCCGAACGGAAATATTTTGTATAGAAAGAAACCTATCTATTTTCTATGTAACCATCTGATTTTGGTTTTTGGCCGGGCATGATTTAGCAAAAAAAAATTATAAATTATTGGTTCGACCTCTATCATTATTCATATTTCGTTTTCAATGGAGCTGGCGCCTTTTGAAGTCACATATCCGAAAGGAAAAATTTTGTATAAGTAAGTACTCTTTCTATTCTCTCTATGTAAACATCTTGATTTTTCGGTTCTGGGCAGGGCATTTATTTGAAGCCAAAAAAAATTAAAATATTGGTTCTACAACCGCTATCAATTATTTATATTTCTTCTCTTGGAGCTGGCCCTTTTGAAGTCACATATCCGAACGAAAAAATTTTGTATGTAAAGACCAATCTATTCTCTATGTAATTAACATTCGTATTTTGGTTATGTGGCCGGGCACTGTTTAAGACAAATAAAAAAAATTATAAATAATGGTTCGACCGCTATCATTATTTATATTTCGTCTCTTGGAGCTGGCCCTTTTGAAATCACATATCCGAACGAAAATTTTGTAATGGAAAGACCTATCTATTTTCTATGTAACCATTTTAATTTTGGTTCTTGGCCGGGCTTCTGTTTGAGAGCAAAAAAAAAATTATGAATATTGGTTCTATCGCTATCATTATTTATATTTCGTCTCATGGAGCTGGCCTTTTGGAGTCACATATCCGAAGGGAAAATTTTGTATGGTAAAGTAACTCTTCAATTCTCTCCTGTGAACATCTAAGTTTTGAATTCTTGGCCGGGCATGTTTTTGAGCTCAAAAAAAGAATATATTAAAATATTGTTTTACCGCTATCATTATTTATATTTCGTCTCTTGGAGCTGGCCCTTTTGGAGTCACATTATCCGAACGGAAAATTTATGTATAGAACAGAAATCAACCTATCTCTTTTCTATATATAACAATCCTAATTTTGGTTCTTGGCCGGGCTTTATTATTAAGCCAAAAAAAAATTAAAATAATTATATATAAATATTTTGGTTCGCCGCCTATCATTATTCATATTTCGTTCATTATAGCTGGCCCTTTTGAAGTCACATATCCGAAAGGGAAAAACTAAATGTTTACAGAGAGAATAGAAGTATTACCATACAAAATTTTCCCTTCGATATGTACTCCAAAAGGGCCAGCTCCAAGAGACGAAATATAATAATGATAGCGGTAGAACCAATATTATAATTTTTTTTTGTCTTAAACAGTGCCCGGCCAAGAACCAAATTAAAGGTTACATAGGGAATAGAGGTCTTCCAATGCAAAATTTTTCGTTCGGAATATGTGACTTTCAAAAGGGGCCGCCCAAGAGACGAAATATAAATACATGATAGCGGTAGAACCAATATTTATAATTTTTTTTGTCTTAAACGTGCCCGGCAAAAACGCAAAATTAGAATGGTTACATGAGAATAGATAGGTTTCTTTCATACAAAATTTTTCGTTCGGAGTATGTGACTTCAAAAAGGGCCAGCTCCAAAGACGAAATATAAAATAATGATAGCGGTAGAACAATATTTATAAATTTTTTTTGTTTTAAAACAGTGCCCGGCCAAAAACCAATTAGATTTTTCACATAGAGAATAGATGGGTCTTTCCATACAAAATTTTTTGTTCGTATATGTGACTTCTAAAAAGGCCAGTCCAAGAGACGAAATATAAATAATGAATGCGGTAGAACCAATATTTATAATTTTTTTTTTGTCTTAAACAGTGCCCAGCCAAGAACCAAAATTAAATGGTTACATAGAGAATAGATAGGCTCTTTCCATACAAAATTTTTCGTCGGATAATGTGACCTTCAGAAAAGGGCCAGCTCCAGAGACGATATAAAAAATGATAGCGGTAAGAACCAATATTTAATAATTTTTTTTTGTCTTAAACATTGCCCGGCCCAGACCAAAAATTAGATGGTTACATAGAGAATAGATAGGTCTTTCCAAACAAATTTTTCGTTCGATAATGTGACTTCAAAAGGCCAGCTCCAAGAGACGAAAATAATAATAATGATGAGTGGTAAGAAACCAATATTTATAGTTTTTTTTTGTCTTGAACAGTTGCCCGGCATAAATCCAAAATTAGTTTACATAGAAAAATAGAATAGGTCTTTCCCACACAAATTTTTCGTTCGGATATGTTACATCAAAGGCCAGCTCCAATGAGACCGAAATTGAATAAATGTTAGCGGTCAACTAATATTTATAATTTTTTTTTTGGCTTAAATAACTGCCGGCCAGAACCAAAATCAGATAGGTTACATAGAAAAATAGTTTTCTTTCATTCAAAATTTTCCGTCGATATGTGACTTCAAAAAGGCCAGCTCCAAGAAGACGAAATATATAATGATAGCGTAAGAACCTTAATTTATATTTTTTTTGTCTTAAAACAGTGCCCGGCCAAAAACCCAAAAATTAGATGTTCACATAGAGATTATATGGGTCTTTCCACACAAATTTTTCGTTCGATATGTGACTTCAAAGGGCCAGCTCCAAGAGACGAAATATAATTAATGATAGCGTAGAAGCAATATTTATAATTTTTTTTTGTCTTAAAACATTGCCCGCCAAGAAACCAAAATTAGATGGTTTACATAGAGAATAGAAGGTCTTTCCAATACAAAATTTTGTTCGGATATGTGACTTCAAAAGGGGCCAGCTCCAAGAGACGAAATATAAATAATGATTAGTGGTAGAACCATTTTATAGTTTTTTTTCCTGTCTTGAACAGTGCCCGGCCCAAAATCCCAAAATTAGTTACATAAAAAATAGATAGGTCTTTCCACACAAATTTTTTGTTCGGTATGTTTACTTCAAAAGGGCCAGCTCCATGAGACGAAATATGAAATAATGATAGCGGTCCGAAACCTAATTTTTATAATTTTTTTGGCTTAAATAAATGCCCGCCCAAGAACCAAAAATCAGATGGTTACATAATAGATAGTCTTTCAATACAAAATTTTCCGTTCGGATACTGTGACTAACAAAAGGGGCCAGCTCCAAGAGAAGAAAATATAAATAATGATAGCGGTAGAACAATATTTATAAATTTTTTTTGGCTCAAAAAAGCCCGGCCAAAGAACAAAATTAGATGTTTTACAGAGAGAATGAAAGTACTCACTATACAAAATTTTCCCCCTTCCGGATATGTGCTTCACAAGGGCCCAGTCCATTTGAAACGAAATATGAATAATGATAAGCGGTCGAACCAATATTATAATTTTTTTTGGCTAAAATAATGCCCGGCCAAGAAGCAAAATCAGATGGTTTATAGAAAATAAATAGTTTACTCTATACAAAATTTTCCGTTCGGATACGTGACTCAAAAGGGCCAGCTTCCAAGAGACGAAATATAAATAATGATAGCGGTAGAAACAATATTTATAATTTTTTTTTGGCTCAATAAAATGCCCGGCCAAGAATCAAAACGAGATGTTTATGAGAGAATAAAGAAAGGTACGTACCAACAAATTTTTTCCTTCGGATATGTAACCTCCAAAAGGGCCAGCTCCAAGGAGACGAAATATAAATAATGAATAGCGGTAGAAGCAAATATTTATAATTTTTTTTTTGCTCAAAAAATGCCCGGCCGAATCAAAACTAGATCGTTTACAGAGAAAATAGAAAGTAATTACCACTACAAAATTTCCCTTCGGATTTGTGACTCCAAAAGGGCCAGCTCCAAGAGACGAAATAAAATAATGATAGCGGTAAACAAATATTTATATTTTTTTTGGCTCAAAAATGCCCGGCAAGAATCAAAACTAGATGTTACAGAGAAGAAAGAAGTCTTACCATAACAAAACTTTTTCCTTTGGATATGGTGGACTCCAAAAAGGGCAGCTTCAAGAGACGAAAAATAAAAATAATGATAGCGGTAGAAAACAAATATTTTATAAAATTTTTTTTTTGGATCAAAAAATGCCCGGCCAAACTCAAAACTAGATGTTTACAGCAGAAATAGAAGTACTTACCTAAAAAATTTTCCCTTCGGATATGTGACTCCAAAAGGGCCAGCCTTCACAAGAGACGAAATAAAATAATGATAGCGGTAGAACCAATATTCATAATTTTTTTTTTGTCTTGCAGTGGCCCGGCCAAAAGAAACCAAAATTTGAAAGGTTACATAGAGAATAGATAGGTCTTTTCCTATACAAAAATTTTCCGTTCGGATAATGTGACTTCAAAAGGGCCAGCTTCCAAGAGACAAAATATGAATAATATAGCGGTAGAACCAATTATTCATATTTTTTTTTTGACTTACACAATGCCCGGCCAAGAACCAAAATTAGATGCTTACATAAAGAAAAGAAGGTACTTCTCATACAAAATTATCCGTTCGGATATATGAACTCAAAAGGGCCAGCTCCATGAACCGAAATATAAGTAATCATTGCGATCGAACCAATATTTATATTTTTTTTTGGGCTCAGTGAATGGGCGGCCCAGAACGAAAATTAGATGTTTGCATAGAGAAAAGAAAGTATTTATCGCGCATAATTTTTTTGTTCGATTAAGTAAATTAAATGGGCCAGCTCCATGAATATGACCGTGGTGGAAAAGTGACGCTTGGAGCTGGCCGGCCGGGAGCTAACATCACCTCGGTAATAATTCTTTCCCACCCATAAGCGCAAATATATATCTTATTGTGTATTCAGTTCTCAACTCAATCTGCCCGATGATGGTCTAGTGACCGAAATTGCAATCACAGTGTTATATTTTTCAAAGTATTTTTGTGAGAATAAACAAAGTAAATTCAAGTTTTTCTTTTGTTCATCATGCTAAATTATCACGTAGTAACGACGGATTCCATGAACTATTTAAAAAAATCTTAATTGAATAAATAGATTTTTTCCGCAAACATCAAAAAATGACGACTTTTTTAACCTCAGCTCTAAGAGCCCTTTCAGACTTGGATACTGTATCCGAGATACGCGTATCCCAGATACAGAAAATACATGCGTTTATATGTACGTTTTCACACTGCATTCAGCACAGCATACCGTATCGCGATACTAAATTTCTGAATCTCGCTCATTCAGCCGCCGGCGACAGTAGCCGAATCCGGGATACCGAATTATCATTGTGACTTATGGACCTCTTCAGACTTGCATACTTTTGCTATTCAAAAAGCACAATAGCATAGGTGTACAATATTTTTATTATTTATTAGTAGAAGTGAAGTGGAATAGAACGATTTTTCGATTGTACCATGGAGAATAAAGTTTTTGATAACGAGAAATTTATGAGTTTGGTAGAACCGAATTCTTGTATATGGGATACAAGTAATGAAAATTATTTCGATAGAAATATGAAACAAAAATGTTGGGTGGAAATTGCCAAACAGATGTGTGAAAATTTTGAAGAAATGACAATTGTTCAATAAAATGAATATGGTAGGTATATTTATAAAAGTAATTTAGAGTGCATTCAAAAAGGAATGCATAAAATTCATTAGTTTAATAAAATAGAATTATATAATTATTAAAAATTCTGAACAAAGACGATTTTTTGTCGAAAGCTCACTGAAAACTTTGTCGATCTTGTAGTAATTCTCTTGGTGAAGAAGGTTATAAATTCCTTTAGTTTCCCTTAATTCTATTATAAGAGTGGAAACCCACATAGTTCGTCTCCTTTTAATTTTTTTCTTTTTGTTTATAATATACCACAGCATAGCGCACTCTTCAATGTCCATTTCATAAAAAGTACCGTACAGCACTGATATTGTACTGATAAAATTTATTTACAAAACTATATTCTAACAAAAGTATCTTGACTGTATCTGGCCTAAATTCTGTATCTCGCATACAGTATCTCGGATACAGTATCCTAGTCTGAAAGGGCTTTCCTTTATGATTTATATCTCCCCACTGGGGGATATAAATCTTGTTTACTTGGTAAAGGGTGTAATTTTGGAGCATCAGGATTGAAAGTTTGTGAGTAGGTAGTTTCGTATGATATATTAGATAGGACTGGTACTGATGCGAATAGGTTGAGGGTTGACCTCCCCCCAGGGGAGGAAATACATCTTGTTCACACGATAGAAGGTGCAATTTTGGGACCATATGGTTGAAACTTTGTAGGTAGGTAGTTTCGTATGATATCTTGGATGATATTCATTTTGATTCAAATTGGTTGGAGAGTTGCCCCTCCGGAGGAGTAAATAAATCTCGTTCACACGATAATGGTCGCAATTTTGTAGCAATAGGGTTGAAAGTTTGTAAGTACGTAGTTTCGTATGATATCTTGGATGTGATTGGTTTTGGTACGCATTGGTTTGGAGGTTGACCCCTGGGGAGGAAATAAATATTATTTACACAACATAGGGCCCATTTTTTTTTGGATTTGGAATAAAAATCAAAATTGAATGAGTAGATTTTTTAAACTGGATACGTTATGAAAATCTGCTTTTCTAATGCAGC
>JARQZK010004539.1:57500-84078 GCA_030704885.1 Cynegetis impunctata | reverse complement strand
AAGATGGGCCCTTTTTTTAATTCGTGATTTCGAAGTATCGAATTAGTTTATGAATGTGAAAGCATCAAAAACTTCGACATGAACTATGAGAGGATTATAGAAAAAGCTCATTCTTTCTCTTAGACCCCCTTTTTTGAAAAGAACATTAATTCAACTGATGCTATTAGGAATAAGATAAGTACTTATATATTTCTTACAATACTAATTCAATTTATAAGTACACCAAAAAACTTGTTCTGATTGTTGAACCATCCTTCCAAAGTATGCCACTCATTGGTACAATTGTCCATTCTATATGAAATAAATAGTATTTAAAGTAGTGTATTTCGCACTCGTAAAACATAGAAGGCTAGAAAATATACACACATTGGGACCTAGCAATTGATACTGAGATAGTCAGGAGTATTAGAAGTGCCACTTTCAGGTTATCGTTTTAAAATAACGAGCTACATTGCGATTTAAGAAATAAAAATAAATAGTGTTCTGAAAGAAATAATGGTTGTACTTTGTACACTGCAAATATCGACTATCCTTTACTGCTGAATACAGTATCTAAATATTTTTATATAATGAAACTTAAGCCAAGTGTGTTTTATTTTAAAATTCAAACTTTATGCAAATATTTATTCTAAGATGCCATAAGGAAGTGCTGACAGACACAGGTCGAGTCAGCCCTGCCAGTAGAAGAGACGTGCATTTATATTATGAATATATTATTACAGTTTGATTTAGACTATTATTAGTGTTCCCTTTTATTTACGAATTAACATTTAGTACATTACACTGGCACTAAATTTAAAATATGTTCTCCAGAAATCAATTATAATATAAATTAAAATTATCTAGCAATTTTTTGTTTTTGGCGCCCCTTTGTGAGTATCGCCCGGGGCATGATGCCCTCTTGATCCACGGTTTGTAGAATAATAACTCTTGATCCCCCTACCTCACTACGCCATTGGGGCAAGTTATTGAAGTACTTAGGTGACATCTTTGGCCAGAAATGTCACTTCAAAATTTCATGAGTTTACAAGTTGATTTGACCTGTATGTAAAGGCTTGTTCGCATCAGGCTAGTAATTTAGTCGAGTGGCGAGTAATTTAGTAGCTAAAATACTCGCTACTGCGAGTATTTTAATATACTAAGTAAATTAAGCTAATCGTAATAGCTATTTCAGAAGAGGTGGACGAGGATATCTGTGATGTTAGTAAAAAAATTAGCTATGGTAAGAAAATGGATCAATAGAAGAGCCGGTTAAACAGTGAGTAGTGACGCGTGGGGGTGGGGAGGGGGGTGCTAGTTAGGCTCATCTTCAAAAGTGATATTGACCCGAATTCTGTTTTTACCCTGGGGGTGGTTGCCACCCCTTTTCGGTGGTGGAATTTTTTTTTTCAAAATAACCTTGGATATCGTTGATGTAGTTCGCACACGTTCAGTTACCAAATTACTCGCCACTCGACGAAATTACTAGCCTAATGCGAACAAGCCTTGAAGCCTTGTTCGCATTAAGCTGGTAATTTAGTCAAGTTGCCAGTAATTTAGTAACTAAAATACTCGCTACTGCCAAAAAACGTTCGCACTTTACTCCAGTACAGGTCGCAAGTGAGTGATTTTTGAAGATGAACAGCCTGCAACGCAATAGTAAAAAGAAACCATGGGTACGAAAATGGATCGATATCAGAGATAAACTAGGAGCTTCTGATAGAATTAGCATTGGAAGATCCCAAAGAATACTGCGGTACTTTGAGAATGTCCGAAAGTTGTGTAAATAAGTTTCTGTTAATGAAAATACACTCCGAAATTCAGCTTAAAGATACCCTTTTAAGGAGTGCGATTCCGGCAGTTACAGAATTACACGCATTATGTTTTTAATTTTCAATTCAATTTCCTTTTCACCAAATTTGGATATATTCGTTGTATTCTATAAATCCAAGTATGCGGATTGTTTAATCTGTTTGTTTTTATAATGTGGAGACTTAACATTCCTTAAGCACTCATGTTCTACATATTTGGAAACAAATTTTCAAGTTGTTTCTTCGCTTCAGCGAAACGACATTTTGGTGGAAACCAATGCGCTCGGCTAATTTCGGCCGGTTCAGACTTGTTTAGCCGGTGAAACAGTGAGTAGTAGGTAACTCGTGGTTGGGGTGCTACTCGCCCGAGAAAATAGAACCAAATGGATTGACTCGATTAAACGATTTACTAAACGACTCTATTAAATTTTCGTAGTTCGCATACGTTTAGTTACTAAATTACTCGCCACTCGACTAAATTACTAGCCTAATGCGAACATGCCTACGGTAGCTACTTATTTGTTGCAGCAGAAATATTTTTCTTTTTTGTTCGATCAAATTTAATTTTATGATTGTTCAATTGAACAAAAGTTACTACTTATGATAATTTAATACCTCTCTGCTCTCTTGGTAGGTACTTATTTTGTTCGAAAAAAAAAATTTCTGCTTCAACAAAAATTTTTTTTTTCAACTAAATGTGCAACAAGAGAGCAGGTAGGTATTAAATAATTGTTATTAGTGTATTTTTTGTTCAAATAAATGATATTAAAATCACATTTTGTTCGAGCAAAAAGAGAAATATTTCTGCTTCAACAAATAACTAGCTACCGTAACGGCTTAAGTAAGAAAGAGGTGCCAGACGTGCATAAGAAACAAGAGAAAACAGTTCGAACAGCATTTATAACTAGAGAACAGTTATATATTAAATTATTGTTAGTAGTTTAACTTTTGTTCTAATAAACGATCATAAAAATAAAATTGTTTTCCTCACTAAGTCCGAACACTTCAAATCCTGCTTGCTGAAAACAAAATCTATACAAATATTAAAAATTATGATAATATATAACAAAAAAACAGTTCTTTACATTCAGCCGATATTAAACTTGTAAAACTGAAAATTATTGTATGGAAACTCCAAAAACAGAGTGTAGATAGGTTTGACTGATCGTAAGAACTAATAAAAAAGTGTGTGTGTGTGTGTGCAATTCACACTCGGCAGGCTTGGCTTGGGCCAAATCAAGTAAGTATGGGTACCTACGTCCAAGATTCACGTCGGATTTCTGTGTCAGACAATTGGCCCGATAGTCGTCGAGTCGGCGTGCATATTGAGCAGATTGCCTGCGTACTATAATAGTGCAGTCATTGAAGCTTTTTAGCTCAGAAATTTTTTACTATGAACCGATTTACATGAAATTTTGGAATTAGGCTTATCTTACCCTTAACTTCAAAAGTGATATTGACCCGAACTCTGTTTTCACCCTGGGGGTGGTTGCCACCCCTTTTCGGTGGTGAATTTTTTTTTTCAAAATAACCTTGGATATCAATAGAAGACCTAATTTTAAGCAAAAAATGTTAGATAAAGGTTTTTTAGAAACCCAACACTTTTCAAGTTATTGGCAATTGAAAATTCGGAATTTTCCCACGATTTTCAACGGTTTTTTGCAAATATCTCCAAAAATATGCATTTTAACAAAATTGTAGCAGGTAAAAAAATGAACAAATTGGTTTTCTATAAAGTGTTCTAAGTGCAATATTAAGCGAGATATTGAAGATCAAAGCCGTTTTTTATTTTGTCTGAAATTTAATCGATGTATTAAGTGCCATCTAGCGGAGAGCGAATGAATTATATGCATGCTAATGAAAAACAATTTTATAGTGCTTAAAATAAGCTTTAAAATGAGCCTTGTTAAAAGACTTTTGCACGTAAAATGAGTGAGCTGTAATGAAAAAACGAATAACATCTAATGGTTTTTTTTTCAAATCAATGGGTTTCATAAGTGCCATTTCCACCAAAATTAAAATTAATCGTATTCCGTCTAGAATTGAATTTAATATAAAGAGTTTGATGGATTCTGGCAGTTTTGGAACACATATTTTTCGAAAAAATCACGATTTTAAGAAAAAAAAATTTTCGAAGTTTAAAAAAAAACCACCTTCTTTCCATAATATCTCAACAATAATAAAAGATACGTAAAAAAGTGTAATGATAGAAAATGTAGGTTCTTTTGAAAAAATTTTGGTTTTTTTTCCACGGAAAATTGACGGAGATATGATTGTTTAAAGAGCGCGCGGTAGCGCAATCACAGTCTCTCTCGAGCCCTTTGACCCTTCACCGTTTCAAAATAAAAGGGTTTTCACTACATAATATCGTAATGATAAAAGTTGTAGCTGTTTCAATTACTTTTAAAATGGATTTTTATTAATTATCTGCAATATAACCAAAATTTGGCTTTCTTGGTTTTTTGGAGAGTGCATGGAGCACCCTCGGAAGTATGAGGTTTGCATTTCTGTAAAGGGATTAAGTTGATGCTAAGAAAATGACTTTTAGCAGTATAAACTTTTTTTTGTTATCTCTTAGAGATTTCTTGTTTTTCTCGTGATGTTTGAGGATTTTTTCATTTCCACGGCTTCTGCTAATCGAGTGTTGATTTGATACCGTCGCAATTTTTGATTTTGTTAAGTTGAAGAAGTGCACGCTTATAGTTAGAGAGGTGTTATTTTGAAGTTTTAAATGTATTTTATTTCTGAAATTTTTTTGTGTATCCTTTCAGCTAAATTGATTAGGAGGAAAAAATACAACCTCCGCTCCTCGCGAGTTTTAATAAATTATTATTAAGGTTCAATTCCTGGTAGACGATATTAGGGCTAAAGACAAGAAAGACACTGTTTACTATTTTGCTGAAATGATTTATTATATTCCTTATAATAATTACTATAATAATAATAACTATTTTTTTTTACGTCCGTGTGAGAGGAAAAATCTTTTATAGACTACCCTGGGAGTATCCCGCACTCATTATCAGGGATGTATGAGACTACGGATGTTGCTGCTTACTCACTTAAAAGCCTATCACACATTCCGTGGAGTAGGTCTTCATCCTGCCCTTACAGAGTCCCTTAACAAAAGAGATGAGCTGAAAGCGGCTCTACAGTTCATGGGACCTGATGACTCGAAGTGACCCGAGCAACACTGCTTTCTGCATTCTGCGGCCAGAGATCTGCATGCCGGAATAATCTTTAGTTCTGTCACATAGTTAGCTCTCATTCCGCCTAGATAACCCATGATTAGTACGACCATCCTAAATTATGCCCTGGGTTTAGTGTCCTCAGCTCGAACATAATATCTCTGTCTTTTTTCCATTTCTGTTCTTCTTTCATCGCCACATTATTTTCGGCAGGAACACGAAAATTCGACAATAAACAAATCTTTGAGCTCTTTTTCCAACAGGGACAGTATGGCTTTATTGCGTGGATCTGCCGAGTTGTTGGAAAAGCATAGTTCCAGTATATGCGAGCTCCATCGGTCTCAACAACCGCTTCAATTTCTAATGGAACATATGGTAGCACTGGTTCTTTGTCTATACCATAAATTTCTCTCAGATGGAAGTAGAGAATGCGGAGCGCCTCAGTATGCCTTAATATATATCCTGATGGAGCATGGATTCTGCAAGCAGACAGGATGTGCCTGCTGAGTTTCCTGCTGACTATGGCATGCTCTGCAAGTTATTGGGGTGTCCAATTTCATTATGTTCTTTTTATACCATCTTTTATTTATCACTCCATCTTGACAAGCTATAACAAATCCCTTCGTTTCCGACTTAAGCCCAGCAGACTTCAAAAAGGCAAAGGATAATTCTTTCGACATACCCCGTTCTTCCAAATTCCTGTAATATTTGGAGTGCAGATTTGTACTCATATGATCTTCGAGTAGTGTTTCCAGTTGTGCCTGCCTTATCTGTCTACCCAGTCTTCTTTGTTCGGCCAGCGTGATCGGTGTTCCTGCTTGTTCAGGCTCAATTGATATGCCGGTCATACTGAGCTTTTACAAGGCTTTACATCCAGCTCTGAATGGGAACGCTCCTTGATTCCTGATTTCATGATGAGCTACCATTTTTAGAAGCGGGTCTTTCCAAGGTTTGTTGATGGTGTTGGTATTCCAAACTTTTCAAACCCCTGCCTCCCTGCGTTCGAGGAAGGTATATTCTCTGTGTCGAGCAGGCTCCGGTTCATGTTAATTTTTTTGTGGATCTATCGAGATCGAGAATTTCATTTACCGTTCAGTTAACCATTCCGAAAGAGTAAGTGACTATCGGGACTGCCAAGCTGTTTGTAGCAGAAACCTTGTTTTTACCGGACAGCTGTGATTTCCATATATCTCTGAGCTTCTTTTTGTATCTGGCTGCTAAGGCATCCTTGATTTTGGTTGTCTTCAGAGCACCCCTCTGCTGCATTCCAAGCAATTTGTACGTTTCTTGATCTTCAAGGTGACGAATGATATTTCCCCCTTCTAATTTAATATTCAATAATAATTATTATTAATAGCATTATTATTATAATTAATTGTAGAAAGTCAGGGAGTATCATTCCCAACGAAGCATGTGTGAGGATTTTCCGCAAACACTTTTTTCATGAACGTTATATTTTCGCCAATCTTATTCATTACATATAATTGTGAATCAAAACTAAATACCTACATACTCAACTTTAGAAATACTAAAATTGAAGTTTAATCATATTCATAACTTCGAGTTCGATAATAAGTTCTTAAATTGTCCAATGGTTATTCATCTACAATTTTTAGTTGAAAAATTATCTAACTGCTGCCTCTTACTGCATGCCGTCCAAGCTAGATTAATACTGAATTATTGTTCTTATATCTTATTCTACACGCCTTTGATTATTCTGGGGTTATGCCATTGGTATCTATTGAGAGCACCATCTCTGCATATCGCCAGAATTTAATCAAATCCATTCGTTCTATCAAACGTTTGGCAATTTTTATACTGTAGATACGTATTCTTCCACAAAATTATCATAACATTCAAAATAATACCAATCTTTGTTCATAACTTTATAAAGAAATAAAAAACTAACTTTTCACAGGTTGAAATAAAAATCTATTGAGTAAACGCGTTTCGTCATAACATTGACTTCATCTCGTGCTAAACTATGGTATTACAAAACAATCTATTTATACGAAAATTGAATATAACAGAGGGGTTTCTAGAGAAACTAAATAACAATAAGCAATTCATTCTGAGCTATTAGTAGGTACCTACATTGAACAGATTAAGGAGAGGAGAAGGGTTTACTTCAATCTCGTCGTTAACTAAATTTCCGGAATTTTTATATTTATTGATGTATAGGGATTCCCAACAGTTGGTTTTATGGAGACTATTTTCAAATTGTAATATATTATAATTGTGATTAAAGGTATGGTTTTCTTGAATAAGATGGCACGCATAATTAGAATCAGTTTTCTGCTTAATATAGCTACGTTGGTTTTCGTGTATTCGAGTTTTGGAATTTCTAATTGTACGTCCTATATAGAATTTTTCACAATCGTTACAGTCGAGTTTATAAACACCAGTACGTTCATCTCTATGAATTTTTGATTTGTTGTTTTTAATCAATTTTCCAATGCTATTATTGGTTTTATATGAAATTTTGAAATTTTGTTTTTGAAAAAACCATTTCAGGTTTTCGGAAGTTTTGCCCAAGTATGTTAAACTGCTAAATACTCTACTTTTTTCGGATATAAGTGGGTAAATTTCTGAAATTGCCATTTTGTATTTTTTCTTCTGAATGATTGAAATATGATTGACCTTTTTTTAATCGAGGTGAATACTTCAAAAGCGATACCGGTTGCGAACCCGGCCTGTGTGGGATTCTATAATCGATATAATATATAAATATATATCAACATTGCCTACCCACTAAAAACACCTTTGTTCTTTCGGTTTCCGGGCATAAGCCTACTAAACCTCCAGTCTCACACTTAGATTAGGACTCTCGTGCTGCGGTCAGCACTAGAACCTGTTCCCTTCCTTGTGTCTATATTTCAAGACCCAAGTGTATATCTCTCTGCGTCGCGTCGCATTAATTTTGAAATCAAGTAAACATACCTGACGACTGCCCGTGGCATTCTCTGTCGACTGGAAGTATGTTCGCTTCATCCCAGGTTGGTTCGAACTTGAACAATGCTCATCACTCCGACCTCGAGATCCAACATCCATTTTCACACTCGTCGTCTGCAATGGCCATTACTCCGACATCGAGATCCAATATCCATCTTCACTATCGTCGTCTGCAACGAGCATCATTCGTCTTCGAACCTGACGATCCGCTTCCATCCCACCGTGCCGTCCTCTGTTGGGCGCTGCTCCTTACTAGCGAACCGATGAAGAACGTGTCTGATGGACAATCTCTCAGCCCATCTAGGTCCTTCTTCACTCCTCGTCGTCTTCAGTTTCAGTCGCTTGCCGTCGAATTCACCGCTTTCCCAGGGCGATGCTGCTTCCTCGGTGGTCTGGTCTCGAATGATGTGCGTAAACTATGGTATTACAAAACAATCTATTTATACGAAAATTGAATATAACAGAGGGGTTCCTAGAGAAACTAAATAACAATAAGCAATTCATTATGAGCTATTAATAGGTACCTACATTGAACAGATTAAGGAGAGGAGAAGGGTTTACTTCAATCTGGTCGGAATTTTTATATTTATTTATGTATAGGGTTTCCCAACAGTTGATTTTATGGAGGCTATTTTCAAATTGTAATATATTATAATTGTGATTAAAGGTATGGTTTTCTTGAATAATATGGCACGCATAGTTAAAATCAGTTTTCTGCTTAATATAGCTACGTTGGTGTTCGTTTATTCCAGTTTTGAAATTTCTAATTGTACGTCCTGAGGCTGTCAATCATATTTCAATCATTCAGAAGAAAAAATACAAAATGGCAATTTCAGAAATTTACCCACTTATATCCGAAAAAAGTAGAGTATTTAGCAGTTTAACATACTTGGGCAAAACTTCCGAAAACCTGAAATGGTTTTTTCAAAAACAAAATTTCAAAATTTCATATAAAACCAATAATAGCATTGGAAAATTGATTAAAAACAACAAATCAAAAATTCATAGAGATGAACGTACTGGTGTTTATAAACTCGACTGTAACGATTGTGAAAAATTCTATATAGGACGTACAATTAGAAATTCCAAAACTCGAATACACGAAAACCAACGTAGCTATATTAAGCAGAAAACTGATTCTAATTATGCGTGCCATCTTATTCAAGAAAACCATACCTTTAATCACAATTATGATTATATTACAATTTGAAAATAGTCTCCATAAAACCAACTGTTGGGAATCCCTATACATCAATAAATATAAAAATTCCGGAAATTTAGTTAACGACGAGATTGAAGTAAACCCTTCTCCTCTCCTTAATCTGTTCAATGTAGGTACCTACTAATAGCTCAGAATGAATTGCTTATTGTTATTTAGTTTCTCTAGAAACCCCTCTGTTATATTCAATTTTCGTATAAATAGATTGTTTTGTAATACCATAGTTTAGCACGAGATGAAGTCAATGTTATGACGAAACGCGTTTACTCAATAGATTTTTATTTCAACCTGTGAAAAGTTAGTTTTTTATTTCTTTATAAAGTTATGAATATGAACTTCCACCAAGTAAATGCCAATTCCATTCAAAAATCTTTGTTTTAATTGATCGTGAGTGAGATTCACTCATTTAGGGCTTTTTGGAGGGTGTATGTAGCTAAAAAACGGGATTTGAAAGATTTTTCCATGGATTGAGTCAGTGTAGGGTTAATGCTTATTAACAGTATAAACGCTTTCATCTAACCACCGTTATTTTTTTGTAAATATTTCTTGTTATTTGTAGGTTTTGAGGTGGATTGAGTTGATGTTAGGGGAAGTATCCTTTGTAGGTTTGAACTCTTTCTGTTGGCCACCGACATTCTAATGTAGAGATTACATATTTAAGAATTTGCATTTAAAAAAAAATGAAAGAAGAATATGATCTTTTTGACGGAACTCTGTTGCTCGCGTATTTTTCATGCATTTTCGATTTCTTCTTTTCCGAATTGGAACAGTCAAGGAAGTATTCTCCTCATATATATTTCGTATGAAAATGTGGTTTGATCTAATTTTATATCATGTTTTACATTGTTTAGTTCTTATATTTTTCGCTTTGTCAATAAATTGTATAATTTTAAAGACACTAAAGCATATTTTGATATGATTTGATTTGAGTTGAATATTTTTTTCAATTAGAATGAAGAGTAGCTTTATTTTCTGCTAAGTAAACGAATGTTGATGTTAACGCAATTTTTATGTGGTATCCTGCAGATTTCAATGAAACTATTACTGATATCAATTATCCCTATTAGATATTTTATATACTGCTTGTGAAAAATAACCATGAATTCAATTAACTCACACTTGAGATGTGTAATGTTTTTCTTCTCCTACGCATTTCACTCAGCGTTTATTTGATATTCGCCCATTTTTTTCATACGGAGCGGAAAAACATTCAGTGAAATGGAGCGAGTGGGCGCCTCTGTAGTGGAGGGAGAAGCTTGATAGATAGAGAAAGAGAATATAACGTATATTCTTGGGAAATTCCGATTAGATGGTCTGTGAGTGCCGCTGAAACTTTTTACGGGGTGAACCCCAACGCAGGTAAGTTTTTCCAATTTATACAAAAACTATCTGAAAATCTTCGTCCACACATTATATGGAATATAAGCTCAATTCTTGTTGAGTCATTCAGTTCATTTCGTGAGAAATTTTACAAAAATATTTCTATTTTTCATAGGATGTTAGCTTGCTGGTTGGTACTGGGGCTTCTGTCAATTTCTCATGCCTTTTTGGTGAGTTCCGTAGTAGCTAAAAATGTTTGGCATGAGCCAGGATGCCATAAAGTGGGTGAGTTTTAATTATGATATTGAACTACTCGTTTCGATTTCTTAATTTTTTATGGGCATATAATATGTTGGTTTCATTGAAATCTTCCAATCGACTGCTTTCCCTTTATTAACATTTATAAATGAAATTTTAATTTGACTTATTCTAAATTGACATTCTTTAAAACAATTCACTCATATTCAGTATATAAATAAATGTATCATTTCCTATTTTATGATGAAGGAATTAATGCGATAGAAACACAATTCGAAGAGTTAACAATATATCATAAACATTTTTATGCAAGGTAATTCAAAGACTAAGAAGGAGACTGGGGAGACAGGTCAGAAATTAAACATTAATAATTTTGAAAATTTGATATATACCTTCAATAGTTTCGAAATTAAAAGTTTTTATTTAATTATTTTTGAAGTTTTCATTTAATTATTTTTTTAATTCAATTTCTCTGCATTATACGTGAAATTACTGTCAGATTTAGGTTATTAAAATTAACTAAATTAAATTTTTGATATTATAAAATTTTTTCATTGCCTCAATAATAGCGATAAAGATATTAAAAGGGGATATTTAAAAATACATATATATTCAACAGGCTATTGGGGTATTAATATGTTAGTTACATTTATGTATTTTCCTGATAAATTTTAAATGTTGCCTTTTAAGTGCGATCAATCACCAGTTCACAATTGCAGAATGATGTGCGAGATGATACAAATTATATTACTTAAAATAGATATTTGCTTACTCTGAAATTAATTTCGGTAACTCATATTATCTACACAAATTTACTGAACAATACTTTTTTTCTTTATTCACTAACCAGCAATTCTCACTACTGAGGTAGGAGAGTCCTTCAAAAATTTCATTTGTATCACACGATTTTTTCAGTTTTAGACGAAGTACGCCATGCTATAAACGCTTTTTTGTAATCCCATACTGTTATTTTGATTTAACGGTATTCAGATGACAATTGAAAAGTCAGTGTTAACGGCCGCCGGCTGTTAGGAAATCACGTGTTCAAATATTTATTTCAAGACATCATTCTGGTTACAATAACAATTATAATAAAACTAACTATTTATTTATTTGAAAAGTAATTTCACAATTGCTATTATTTGAAATGTCTATCTTATTGATTAGAGATTTACCATCTATAGCAACAGTTTTTGAACTTGTTGTCGGTGAAGCCTCATTATTATGAAAAAGTTGTCTCGTTATCTTCATTCTCTTCGAAACTGAATTTTCAATATACGAGTCCCAAAATCCAAGTTCTTTTACCGATAGTAGATCGCCACCATTTTCTACAAGCATGGTAGCCGAGGATCTGCGAAACGAGTGCCCTGTGTAGAGCTGAGGGTTTTAATTTTAAGAATGCTGCAATTTTCTTTGGAATGCCTCCAATAGTATGAATGCCCACTACTTGTTTTACACATTTACCATTCCTATAACCATTGAAAAATCGCCAATTTTCCAGATTCGAAGGTCGCAAATCTACGTATGTTTGGTATAAACCATAGGCATCAAAAGGAAGTCCTTCTTTGGGAATGAGAAATACCCTATTCTTTTCATTTTTAGTCATCCTCAATGTAACCAAAACTTTGGTACTGGTGCTTCCAAAATCATCCACACTCAGCTGCACAAGTTCTTCACGTCTGCAGGCACCGAAAATTCCACACATTAATACAACCTTTTCAAGCAACCATGTATGATCATTTGCCTCCAACAAAAACTTAATTACTTCTTCTTCAGACAAAATTTTTGATTTCTTGGGGTTGTATCCATCAGGCTTTCGTCTCAAGAATAAAAATAATTTTCCAAATCTGAAAATACATTTCCATTGGTAATACTCTAATATGGTGCAAGATTTAAAATAACTAACCTTGAAATGTCAATGTTGTCATAAACTCTCAAAGCAAGTTTCAACATTGAAATCTTCGTCCACAGCGAGTTGGGAGAATAAACCTTCGATTTTCCTTTCGCATAGGCTAATAAAACATCCTCATTAACCACCTTTACATTCTTGCTATTACGCCAATTTTCAAAATTTTCATATTCTTTTTTATACCGCTGTTGAGTTATTGCCGGCAGTAAATCAACACTCGCTGCACATGATTCTTCCAATATTTCAAAAGGAATTTCATTTTGTTCCTCAATTTCATCCATAGTCGTCGTTACAGCGAACTTGCGAACACAAAAAACTGACGTTGTTTATAAAATTGCCAAACAGTTCCATGACAACAGAGTGCACGACGTTGGGATTTTTTTTCAGAATTACGAGGTACGGGGTTTGTTTTTTCTTCGGAATCAAAATGTAATCTTCCAACGGGATTACGAAAAGTCTTTAACGACACACGGCCGATACGCAAATAACGGATTCGGTTAGTTATAATCCTCGGCTGCGCCTCGGATAACAATATCCAACCTCATCCGTTATTTGCTACATATCGGCCTTGTTACGTTAATAACTATATCATAGGCTTTTTGGCATCGTTAGATCGAATACGACCGGTTTGTTCTCGACAAATTTGCGCTCTTACCTGAAATAGACCAGATTGCGCTCTATGATTTCTACAATAGAAATGTATGCCTTCCTTTTTTCTTCGATCGATCGATATGCGCTCACTGGAATGAATTAACGAGAAAAAAAACTCTATCGCAGCGAGCTGCATTAGAAGAGCAGGTTTTCATAACGTATCCAGTTTAAGAAATATATTCATTAAAGTTTGATTTTTTTTCCAAATCCAAAACAAATGCGCCCTCTAATGTGTAAAAAATATTTATTTCTTACCCGGGAACCAACTACATTCAAGGTATCTAACGAAACTACGTACTCACAAACTTTCAACCCTATTTCTATAAAATTGCGCCTTTTATCGTGTAAACAAGATTTATTTCATCCTCCGGGGGTCAACCCTCTAACCAATTCATATAGAAATAAATACCATCCAAGATATCGTACGAAACTACCTACCTACAAAGTTTCAACCCTATGGTACCAAAATTGCGCTTTCTATCGTGTAAACAAGATTTATTTCCCTGGGGAGTCAACCCCCCAATCAATTTGCATTAAAACCTACCCCTTTAATATATCATACGAAACTAGCTACCCAAAAACTTTCAATCCTATTGCTCCAAAATTACGCCCTTTATTATGTAAACAAGATTTATTTCTTCCCCCAGAGGGTCAACTTCCAGGGGGTCAACCCCATAACCAATTCTTACCAAAACCAATCCCATTTAAGATATTTTTCGAAAATACCTACCTACAAACTATTAACCCTATTACTCCAGAATTGCGACCTTTATCATGTAAATAAGATTTATTTCTTCCCCCAGGGGGTCAACCCCCCAACCAATCCCATTCAAGATATCATACAAAACTATCTAGATACGAACTTTCAACCCTATTGCTACAAAATTGCGCCTTCGGTCGTGTAAACAAGATTTATTTCTCCCCCGGGGGGTCAACCCCTCAACCAATTCAAACCAAAAACAATCCGACCTAAGATATCATGCAAAACTACCTATTCACAAACTTTCAACCCTGTTGCTTCAAAATTGCGACCTTTATCGTGTAAACAAGATTTATGTTACCCTCAGGGGGGTCAACCCCCCAACAAAATCGAACCAAAAATAATCCCATCCAAGATATCATACGAAAATACCTATTTACAAACTTACCACCCTATTGATTCAAAATTGCGCCCGTTATCGTGTAAACAACGCTAAAATACATAAGCACATACATACGAACATATATATATATATATATATATATATATATATATATATATATATTCATATATATATATATATATATATATATATATATATATATATATATATATATATATATATATATATATATATATATATATATATATATATATATATATATATATATATATATATATATATATATATATATATATATATATATATATATATATATATATATATATATATATATATATATAAAGAAGGAAGGACAGTAACGGGGTACTGGTAACTATTAGATCGAAGGTGTAACGATGGGATACCCCAGTATTATAGAGGAAGCAATGAAAGATCTAGGGTGCTTCTAAAGTTATGCCTTTATTCCAAGTTCAAGCTTTCGTCTGTGTTTACAGACTTCTTCAGGAAAAAACTACAAATTATGAAAATATTTCATTTACAGGTCATGGATACATTCGGTCTCTTAAATTTAACTTACCAGAATTAGCATTAAAACTCTAAAAGTTGGCTATCAAAGTTTTCAGGATATGGAAGAAATGAATCCTGAAAACTGTGATAGCCAACTTTTAGAGTTTTAATGCTAATTCTGGTGAGTTAAATTTAAGAGACCGAATGTATCCATGACCTGTAAATGGAATGTTTTCATAATTTGTAGTTTTTTCCTGAAGAAGTCTGTAAACACAGACGAAAGCTTGAACTTGGAATAAAGGCATAACTTTAGAAGCACCCTAGATCTTTCATTGCTTCCTCTATAATACTGGGGTATCCCATCGTTACACCTTCGATCTATATATATATATATATATATATATATATATATATATATATATATATATAGTTAGTATATATATATATATATATATAACTGAGATTGAATTCTCGCACATCACTTGGTGAAACATCATAAAGAATAAAGTATAAACTTTAAAATAAAAACACTTGGCTTATGTTTCACAATATAAAAATTCTTTAGATACTGTACTTAGCAGTAATAATAAGTTGACATGTTTTGAGTTATGAAATTATAATGTGTTCATAGCTCGAAACATGTCGACTTTTTTATTACTGCTAAGTACAGTATCTAAAGATTTTTTATATTGTGAAACATAAGCCAAGTGTTTTTTATTTTAAAGTTTATACTTTATATATATATATATATATATATATATATATATATATATATATATATATCCTAGGTCGAACTTTGCTAATCGCACCCCTTTTAATAAGCAGGTTTTCAAAGTGAAAACCTGCTAAAAACACCATTAAAGTAACCCTCTGTGAATTTTATATTTACATTTTTCTATAATTTATCACCCTACGAAAAGAATTTACAAAACTCTAGCCAACCTTATATACTCTGAGCTCCTAATTCAGCCAAGTCCGAATATTCTTAAATTGATTCAAACACATACAGATCAAACTAGTAAGAGCATTTTATTCTGATTGTTTATTGTGGTAACGTCCATTATATCGGATAAAACTTACATGTTTCTGGACAAAGAATGTTTATTATTAATTTATTAACAATGCCGACGTTTCAATGCTACTTGCATCTTTTTCAAGGCTGAAATGAACAACTTAAATCACAAAACAATACATGGATTGGCAAATGCAAAATTCTTACCTAGTTAATCAATCTAAAAAACAAATAGTTTGAATTATTCTGATTATTCTGGTCAGGAGATTAGGACAAATTGATGAAATTATTGTATTATAATCAGTCCTTATTACTTGTACCTATTTTCCAAATAATCACTCTTAAACTCAGTAAAAATAACGTTGAATGGTCCCATTCCCTACAGGTGAAGTTATAAAAATTGTCCTGGTCTTAGTAAGAAGCATCGCGAAGAGTATCGCGTACATAATGCGAATTGGCGGGCTACACACCGACGTCGATGTCTTGATACATCGGCGTGCAACCAATAACGTACAACCTGATTGCGTACACACGTATGTACAAAACTATAGTTTTGTCTAGTCTGCCAAACTGTTTGGCAAGATATCTGAAGAAGGGGCCCTTACAAACGGGCGTCGATGTCTTGATACATCAACGTGCATCCAAGAACGTACAATTCATAACGTTAAATCGCATCCACACGTTCACACCTGTAGATACGTGTTCGTTAGAATGCGCTTCCAAAATTTCAAGCGATTCAGAAAACATCAACCCGGCCGTTCACCCGCGTTGTGCATTAAAAAATGGGTTTTTTTTGCATCCACATCAACGTTATTGGTTGCACGTTCTTGGATGCACGTTGATATATCAAGACATCGACGCCTGTGTGTAGGGGCCTTAATGCGAACTTGGTCGAGATGCGATTCGAGAAGAAATTAGTTGCCCCGGTTCAGGCAGTATAGTCTGCACGAAGTGCAGCGCGGTTGGTGGAAATTTCAACCCTCTTACTTAATTTGCAGAAGGTGTGCAAATTTTCAAATCCTACAGAAAAACAAGAAATAGCTACTTAACAATGGCGGCGGTTGAAAGAATGTATCCATATTTTGATAGTTTCGTTCTGCCTGTTAACAAATGAGTGTAGTTATCACAGCTTTTAATGCTTTAAAATTCATGAACAACTTGAAGCCTTCCGCCTAGTTTTCCTTTACACATTTCGTGATGTTTTGATTTAACAAATTCTTCACTTCGGAAGTACCTACTCAATAATATTTACAATAATAGTAATAATAATTATGTTTTCCTCAAACGTCAAAAAATTACGACTTTTTTAACCCCAGTTCTCAATGTAGAAGTTTGATTTCACATACGTCATTTTGTTTTTACTTTTATGTCCGGCCGTGAGCCTACAAAAAATTACACTTTTTTGTACTCTCACGGCAATATCAAGAACATCGGGCGGCGTACAGTTGAGTTCCGAATACGACATAATGTAATCTGTAAGAAACATTTTATATATTTTAATACAACAAGTCATTTCTTAATACTCGGGTACTTACCAATAACGCACAGTCCTATAATGCGTAGATAAGTGACTTTTTGCACGACCGGTCATAAAATGCTGTTTTTTTGCCCTACGAATAGAGCGTAAAGAAGGCTTTTTTTGCCCTAGGGCTGAAAAACTTTTTTTGCCCTAGGGCGAAAAAAACTTTTTTTGCCCGGTAGTGAAATTTTGTAGAACAGAGAAACATATAACTCATATTTTATTAAATAAACATTACAATACTATTTTTTGCCAATATTTACTTCAATCTTAAAATTACTGCAATTATTTAGAGTAAAAGTTTTAGAAATGTCATCTAATTCAAATAGATTTGTCAGTTGGATTTATTTAGACGCTAGTTATAGAATATGATGCGCGTTTCCAAGGATACCTTATAATTATTTTAAACCACAGCTGAGATGATTTTAAGAATATCTCTATGAACATTATTGTTATCAAAATCATCGTAAAATATACTTCTTAATTTATTACTTTTAAGGTCGTGCAAAAAATGTTGTATGCATCACGGGCTGTTTTGCCCTCAGTCAACTTGCGCCATCGGGCAAAAAACGCTTTATTTACGCCCTTGATATATAAATAACTATTAAATGTTTCTGACAATTATTTTGCTGAATTGTCAAATTTGTGTTGCCTTGACATCTACAAAACCAGTAAGCAAAGCAATCTAGTTTCACGTTTTTTTACATCTAATCCTTTTTAAAAATATTATCTTAATTCTATCGTCTGAACACCGTTTGTGGAAAAAATCGCATGTAGTATTCTAAGAAAAGCACTTTTTGTGGCTTGTCTAAAATTGTCGGCTGAACGCAGTGAGGCCGACAAACATTTATACTCGCCACAAAAAGTACCACTTTTACTCCTAATAAAACAGTATACTATTATTGCCCGATACAGAGCGACAAAAAAAGTGATTTGTTAGTTGATATGTGTAAAAACAGAGAATGAAAACCATAAAAGACTTCAATCACAAAGCAAGAGCAACTCGATAATTCGTATGATGATTTAAGAATTCAGCATGTGTAAAAATATAAATAGGAACACTATTGTAGAAAAATCTAAGTGGATCAGAGCACTTTTCACAAAATATAATAATTGATATGAAATATTTCAGTTTCCGAACTAGACTATCAAGTGGTCTGCAATAAAAATTTCCATATAGGCCAAGCTACCGAGATTTTTTCATGTAAAAAGTATTAGAAGAAAACCAGCTGCGCCATTGTTTGTAAAATAGTTCCATATGATATAGTGATATGTTTTTCACTCGACTTTATTATTTATAACTTTGTTATTAACAATTTTATGCAATTTTTTTTAGTTTTTTGCTTATAAAAATGAAACTATCAGAGTAAACGTGATGGTGTTAATAGACTAATTGTAGAAAATGAAAAGACGAAGAAAATGAGAAGTAGGACGACTCGATCAGACCCTTAGTTTGAGAGGAAATCGGAAAAAAACCGTCCAAAATGCAGTTTTTTCAAAAATTCTCAACTCGCTTATTTTTTGAGTTGTACCGTAGATCCTCCGGCCAGTATTAGTTATTGATATAAGCTTCATTTGTGCGAAGATCAGAAACTGTCCGATGCATAGTTTTTGATCTGTGGTCATTTGATTATGTCACTATGCAATTTTCCAGCAGACCTGACTGCGACAGGTATGGTCCGATTTCAATTTGATAAAAAAAATTTGAAAGTAGAATTCTCATAGTTCAAAACGTTCATCTTGGTTTTTCATAAAAACGCTGAGAAATATGTTAAAAATAAAGCTGAACATGACAAAAAACGGCCGAGCGCGTGAGAGTAGTTGAAGAGTGGGGGTTTACAATTATTATCTGACAACGTTTAGAAATTACTGTCATGTTCAAAATGCAGACGCTTTCGAATGTCATACTTCTCCTTGCCTGCCGCTCTACCCCCACTCTTCAACTACTCTCACGCGCTCGGCCGTTTTTCGTCATGTTCAGCTTTATTTTTAACAGATTTCTCAGCGTTTTTATGAAAAACCAAGATAAACGTTTTGAACTATGAGAATTCTACTTTCAAAATCTTTTTTGTAAATTGAAATCGGACCATACCTGTCGCATTCAGGTCTGCTGGAAAATTGCATAGTAACATAATTAAATGGCCACAGATCAAAAACTATGCATCGGACAGTTCCTGATCTTCGCACAAATAAAGTTTATATCAATAAATAATACTGGCCGGAGGATCTACGGCACATCTCGAAAAATAACCGAGTTAAGAATTTTTGAAAAAACTGCATTTTGGACGGTTTTTTCCGATTTTCTCTTGAACTAAGGGTCTGATCGAGTCGTCCCACTTCTCATTTTCTTTGTCTTTCCATTTTCTACAATTAGTCTATTGACACCATTACGATTACTCTGATAGTTTCATTTTTATGAGCAAAAAACTAAAAAAAATGCAATTTTTTGCATTAAATTGTTAATAACAAAGTTATAATTAATAAAGTCGAGTGAAAAACATATTACTATATCATATGGAACTATTTTACAAACAATGGCGTAGCTGGTTTTCTTCTAACACTTTTTACACAAAATGCTCCCTACAAATCTCTCTAGCTTGGCTTAATAATTCATATTGATTAGATTAAAACAATTATCAAAACTCAAATGCTGTTCTTGCACCGTCCACACTGCCAAACAATCATAGAGATAATTGGGAACAGTAGATTTCTATGTTTGACATGATTGGTATTAGCATTTCAAATCTCAGTTCGTGGCTTCAATTATTGCAGCACTTGATTTTCAATTTTGTCGCTATGGAATTTGCATGAATAAACCATCAAAATTCATTTAATTATTCAATTCGTTGAAGAGTAGTTTGTGGTAGTTTTTCATTTACATATTATTGAAAGCATTTAACAACTTTCTATTCAGTAGAGTGCTCTTCCTACTATAGAATAGGTGATTATTTATATCTACGAATTCATTACCCCAACATTGCACATAACTTTGAATGGTTACCATAAAATGCACCTACATAACAGAAAACTGAGGTTATTAACATTTTTTTTATAGAGGTCAAGTTATTTTGAAGTAATAGTGTATAAAATGATATACTTACTTCCTGGGTTAATATTCTTTCTAGTGAATATATGGAATATATTGGAGTTTTTATAGTCTAATTTACTTAAGGTTTATTTGAAATCGCATTTAACATTTTCAGAAACCTAAAAGCGCCAACATCTGATTAAATAATGAATTCAAGCTCAAAATATCTTACAGATAATTCAACAATACACAAATAATGTCCTTGGTCATTGGTTCCAATTCATTGAAGACTATGATTGACAGCGACTCCTTGAAAATGAATAAGGAATCTGTTATAATAATGTTTTATTGAAATATTTATACGATGAAAGTTAAAGAGACAAAATATACATATAGATATATATATATATATATATATATATATATATATATATATATATATATATATATATATATATATATATATATATATATATATATATATATATATATATATATATATATATATATATATATATTATTCTCACTGTTTTCACTGAGGTTGTGTATAAATGCATATAATCTCAGGGCCGTTACCAGGGGGGCGCCAGAGGGGGCTGAGCCCTCCCTGAGCTGGAATTATTTAAGCCCCCTCTAGAAAAGATACGAGAGTTATTACAAACCAAGAATGTTTATATCTGCGTTGAAACATAAAACTATCCTAGTTACAAACAAATCTACCTAATTGTGAAACTGACTTAAAATTATTTATTTGCGGCAATTTTTAACCAGCAAAAAATGTTGACGTTTTTCATCCTAAAATGAAATAGCGACAAACGAGCGGCTACCATCAGGGTTGCCAGATTTTTCAGAGCCGTGTTGCACTCTAGACGCTGATTTGTCGCACAAAAGCGCAACCGTGATTGCGACATGTTAACCGGAAAACATTGGTAACAAGTATTTTTCATATAAAATTCACTTATTCTAGGAGTTATTTCATACGTGTTTTGCTGCTAATTTGTCGCCCAAAATCGCAATCATGATTTTTTCGCAACTGCACGATAAAATAGGGCACCCAACATGTTGCCTACTCGTCCGAAAAACAATAATAGGTACTTTCGGAACTTTTTACTTAAATTACTATTACAATCAAAACAACGATTCTGTTACAAATATCTTTTTTTTATATAAACTTCACAAGATATCATTACATCATCATCATCTTTGTCTGTGCTTGAAGTTGTGGATTGGTTCTGCTACTGATACATATCAGAATTAAATTTTGATACATAGCATTGCTAGGCCCAAATTATTCACAGCAAATTCCATTTATTTTAAAGTTAGATCTAATAGACACAACTGAATTTAACATTTTTAGTATCATTTTGTTTCGAATTTTACATTCAACAATATTAATCAATGAAAATATCCTTTCCACGTATGAATTGGATGACGGTAACCTTAGAAGAGTAAATTCAAATAGAGCTAAATCTTCTATTTGTTTTATTTATTTGGAGTTTTATTTATTTTTATTTATTATTTTTATTACAATAAATTTTTTTATTTTTCCAAAATGTTTTTCAATTAATATTCGTTTTCCAGTATACACTTCTAGGTAAAAAGACAGAAAAAGCTGTATATTCCTATCTTTTTTTTTCATGTATATTTATTTTAGTACTATGTGAAAAACTAGCCCCCTCAAGAATTTGTTCAGTCCCCTCTAGAAAGCAGTGCTGGTTACGGCCCTGTATAACCTCCATATGTGTTACGCTTATTATAAAGAATTCCCATTTTTTACAGGTCACTCGAGGAAAATCAGCATACCAAATTGCGTGGAATTCAATATGACAACTAATGCTTGTAGAGGATTTTGCGAAAGTTGGGCTGTGCCATCCCATCCAAAAAGTAACCCATTACAACCAGTGACCTCTGTCGGCCAGTGCTGCAATATTATGGAGACAGAACCAGTGGAGGCTCGTGTGTTATGTATGGACGGCTTGCGCACTTTGACATTCAAGTCAGCTTTAAGTTGCGCTTGCTACCATTGTAAAAAGGACTAAAAATTATATCCTTCGAGGAACTTTAAACAACGCAGTTTTTCAATTTGTGATTATTATTATGTGAATTGTGTATTGTAAATATTATACTGACTGACTGAATAGAATATTTCCTCAATATTTTGTCTTATTGCCGGACATTGAAGCGTTTTTCAGATCATGCTATCTTTCATTATAATATGATGATTCAATTATACAATTTTTTAGAATACTTGCATAATGTTTATCAATTTCAG
Source organism: Cynegetis impunctata (assembly GCA_030704885.1). Lineage (NCBI taxonomy): Eukaryota > Metazoa > Arthropoda > Insecta > Coleoptera > Coccinellidae > Cynegetis > Cynegetis impunctata. The sequence goes on along the minus strand of JARQZK010004539.1, from coordinate 61,353 downwards.
AAGTTTTTGATTTACGAAATAATTGAACAATAAGCCATTTCAAAGATATCTATTTTAGTAAATTATTGAAAGAAAAAGAAACATTTTGTTGAACCATAATGCCATTAGAACAATTAACTCTGGAACCCAAGGTGTTATATAGTTTATGCAGAGAGATTTTTCAAGGTTAGCTATAATAATAATAATTAAGTGGCAATTGAATATTTTCAATTTTATTGACTAAATCGTAAGAGTTTTTGATAGAGAATTTAGGCTGAAATTTACAATAATTTTGAATTACTTCTATTAGAAACTGCGACAAAAACACTGAGGAAATCATATAAAATTTGAATTTAATTTGAAATATAATTTTGAATTACTTCTATTAGAAACTGCGACAAAAACACTTAGGAAATCATATAAAAAATAATAAATCGAAAGTTCATAAAGATAATAAATCAGGAGTTTATAAAATTAATTGTGGCGATTGTGATAAGTTTTACATTGGTAGAACTTTCAGAAGTTTTCAAACTAGAATTTCGGAACACAAACGTAGCTTTGTTAATCAGAAGTCGGATTCACATTATGCAAACCATTTAATCCAAGAAAATCACACATTCAATTTCGATTTTAAAATATTAAATACTGAAAGTAAGGGAATTAAACTTAATTTTTTAGAATCATTACAGATAAATAAATACAAGCATTCCGGTCTCCTATTGAATAGCCAAATCGATCATACTTCAAGCCCCTTTCTTAATCTTTTCAAAATTACCGAACTACCTGACTAGCAGTTCAGAATTGGTTTTTCCTTTTCTAATAATTATTTGTAACCATCTGTGTTTTTACCCCTTCTACATAATTTGTCATTTCTTGTTTTCGATATAACAGAGAATCATAGTTAGTTTGCTATTAGCATCTGAAGAAGGTGAAGTTCCACCGAAACGTGCGTCATGCGTTATTTCTTATAATAAATGTGTAAATTGTAATTTTTAACCATTGTTTTAATATGTTTATTAATATACACCAAGTATCGGCCCAATCAATCCAAAATTAGCTATAATACGTTGGATCAACAAAAAGAAATCAAAAAATCATTTATATTAACTCAGATTGAATTTTCACACATCACTTGGCAAAACATCATAAAGAATGAACTTTGAAATAAAACAACACTTGGCTCTATATAAAACAATTAGCTAATTTATTTAACAGAACAGGCTTAGTCGACATGTTTCGAGTTATTAACTCATTATCAAGACTAACTACAGGAGAGTATTACAATCTCATTTTATAAGTAAAAAAAGCGAAGGTGATACCTGAAAACCAATTTGTTCGTTCACAAGAGGTAATTCACTGCGGAACTTATTTAGAGAATTTCAAGTAGGTCAAGACGCCTTCCTTTATTCCCTGAATGCAACAATTGGGTTTTGTTGAAATCCAGAAAATGATTGAATTTTATACAATGTTCTGAGTAGCCAGTGGTGTTTTTATTTTGTAAAATTGACCTTTTGTGTTCATCAACACGAATGTTTATATTCCTTCCTGTTTGTCCAATATAGAAAGCAGGACATTCGCAAAATATTTTGTAAACACCACTGTTTTCTCCGATTTTCTTTATTATTGACCAATAATTTTTTTTGACGTTATTTTTCGATAGTCTGTTACAAATTTTGCTACTCGAAATTGGCTCATAATTAATTTGGGAAGTATTTTTGTTCTCATCAATAATTGGCGTGGGGTATATTGAATGCAACACATTCTTAATTCGTTTTTCCCGCTGAGCATATCGATAAGACTTTCATCGTTCCATTACCGGAAACAACTTTTCAAATCGAAGTTAACATAATAAAATCATTAGCCACCAAAAACGGTTACGATGAAAGTCTCATCGATAAGCTCATTTGGAAAAAACGAATAAAGAATATGTTGTATTCAATATACCCCACGCCAACTATTAATGAAGAGAAAAATACTTCCCAATTAATTATGTGCCTAATTTAAATAACAAAATTTGTAAGACCATTGAAAAATAGTTGACGTTAAAATAATTTGTACAAATAAAAGAAACTTGAAGTAATTCTTGCTCAATAATAAGGAAAAGACTAACATCGGAAAAAATAGTGGGGTTTACAAAATATTATGCGACGAATGTCCTGCTTTTTATATTTGACGAACAGAAAGGAATAGAAACATTCGTGTTGATGAACACAAAACGACAATTTCACAAGATAAAAACGCCACTGACCTCTCCGAACATTGTACATATACAATTTAATCATTTCCTGAATTTCTACAGAACCCAATTGTTGCATTCGGGTAGGTAATAAAGGAAAGCCTCTTGATCTTCTTGAAATTCTCGAAATAAGTTCCGCCCATAACAGTAAATTACCCTTTGTCAAGATTAACAAATTAATTTTCAGGTATCACCTTTGCTATTATCTGTTCTATAAAAGAAGATTTCAATACTTTCCTGTAGTTAGTCTTGATAATGAGTTCATAACTCGAAATATTTAAGTTAAGTTACATTTAATTACATATTGAATTTCATGCTCAAAATCTATAAAATAAATCACCTCATAAAATAAATCACCCTTTCTGATATTGCAATAAATTACATTCGAATTTAGAACCTTAAAGTTGGTTTTTGTCGACAAATGAAGTGTTATTTTATTATGAATTGAAAATATTAGCTTAGCAGTATCAATATTTCTAATGAATATGAACCGACAAAGAAAGTTTCAAATCTTTGAATTTGAAAAATAACTAACTTGAAGTTACCACAATATACGCAGAAACAATACTATAACAATACAAAAGATATAAGTTATGTGAAAATAACAAAAATGTATGAATTTATAGATATATATATATATATATATATATATATATATATATATATATTTATATATATATATATATATATATATATATATATATATATATATATATATATATATATATATATATATTATATATATATATATATATATATATATATATATATATATATATATATATATATATATATATATATATTATACAGTGTGGACCACCAGGAACTGCATCGATCGATATCTGAGAAACTGAATGTAGGAAAAATTGGTATTTTGATAACTGGCTAGATGTCTTGGGGCCTATTCATTCAAAATATTTTCATTTATTGGGCATTTCCGATTGCAAGTCCTAATATAATTATCAATTGTTCCTATAAGGAAACCCTTATTAACTTTTTGAGTTATATTCCTTTAATAGATTTCGTATAATATTTGGATCACTAATCATACAGGGTGTTCAAAAAATGGAAACCCCCCATTTTTCTGATTTTGTAGTATTTAGCATCAATAATTAAGGTAACTTTGTATGAGATTACTTATATCTGAAATTTTTAGTTTTCGAAATATTGCCAATTTTATATTTTTATATGGCGATTTTCCATTTAATCAACAATAAACAATTAGATCTAGGATAGACACGATCGTATTTGACATTTCAAATCATCGTAATGGCATCCCAGTTAAATTAAACAAACGAAGATTAATTAAACTTATTTATTATTTATGGACAATTTGATAAAGTTATTTCGAGAACATGTGATACATTTGTGACACCATATCCTCGAAAACAGAAACACTTGAATTTTAAAGTTGACTATTCAGACAACTTGTTCCTGGCTGATCTTCGAAACTTTTTCTATCAACATTATGGGGGCACTCCTCATAATACCCATTTAGTCAATAATTATCTGAAAAACCTATTTTATGATCAATGGATAGCCAACAATGGATCAAATTTGTGGCCACCTCGCTTCCCAGACCTATCAGTTCTCGATTTTTATTTATGGGGAACCATTAAAAATAATGTGTATAACACC
>JARQZK010004539.1:25000-52500 GCA_030704885.1 Cynegetis impunctata | reverse complement strand
ATATACATACATACATATATATATATATATATATATATATATATCCATATCCATATTTATATATATTTATATATATATATATATATATATATATATATATATTTATGGTTTTAGTCTCACATAATTTTCAGTTTGGTCGCGCAGCGAAATCTCCTCCAATCCTTTTCGAAGGAACTTTGTTCCCATAAGAAATTTCAAATACTTTTTATCCTGGAGTATTGAATATTTGCTTCGAGTTTTACGTTCGTCTGAAATAAAAAAAATTTGGTGAATTTTGAATTTCTCACTATAAATATTTGGATTATTATATTTTCTGGTTGAATAACAAAATTTTTAGCAGGATTAAATAACAAGTTCAATTGAATTCTATACTCGTGTTCGGGTAATATAATTCATCAAAATTGTATAATTGGTTTCGAATCTAGGGATGAAATATCAAAAACGAAAAAAAAATCTTTCCACCTACACTGATAATTCAGGAATTAATTTCAAATTTCTATGAATAAAGACATCAAACGAATGTATGCCATTCAGAGTTCAACAATAATTTAGTATTTCGACTGACGGCTGATTTAATCGATAAGATAATGTTTGTCCGCTTTATTCACAGAAACCTGGAAGAGACGTTTTTATTCATTCATCCTTTTTCGCTTGTTCCTTCAAGGTTGATAATCTTCATGGAGTAGTACAGTGATCATTCATTTCAAAATACTTGACTGTTTTTCAGTGGAATAGATGCATGAGATAGACACTGATGAAGGAATTTCCAACCCTGCATATAAAACAGGGATTTTTGATCGGATAAATATTTAAATGGAAAGATATTTTAAGTTCTAGATAAAGGTTTCTCAGTCAAAATCAGATTTCTTGTAGATCCCGAGTTACTCTAGTTATAGATGACAAGAAAAAGGCTTGGTTGACATTCGGATAGCCCGTCCCTGCCTCTGTCGTCTATGAAACGCTGGGTGCGCCATCTGAGCGCTGTCACAAACCTGGCCGTAGTGCGGAATCAGCTACGCGGGAACTTGTTACTTCGACGGGTTTGGGCCTCACGCGCCCGGTAACTTTCGATCGGAGTTCTTCTTCTTTCGGTACCGTACCCGGTTTCGGGCGTAGGCGACTTCTCTACAACTATTCGTGTTGTGCGTGATACAGTGATACACGAATAGAAGGGACCTACAATTTTACGACGATTCCGAAAGTTTTTATAGAGAGTCTTTACTAGGCAGAATACTTCTCGGTGGTTTACCATTGCCTTCCGAGAGGTGGCTCCGCATAAATTCGTTGGTTCGGCCGGGATTCGATCCACCGACCTTCTGTTCAGTAGCCCAACGCACTGACCACTGAGCTACGGAGCAGCGATCGGAGTTAACGCCGTCCAATTACGCGTTTGAAAGCCGGCCACGTGAATTTTCTTGCCTTTGATAGAAAAGTAGTTCTTAAGAGTCCGGAATACTACCATGTTCGTGATTTTCGGAGAAATGTTAAACTTTAAACGTTCGTTATCGAAAATCGTTGAGCCTAAGCACTACAAAAATGTTCGCGGTGGCCGACGGGGTCTCCCGGGCCCCGCGATTCGCGGCCGATCTCCTTATCTCGGCTTCCTAAGTTTGTCCAAATGCGGCCTTCGGGGCGTTCATTTCCAACGGTCCAAAACGGCATACCAATTATTTATTTAGTATATATGTATATTAGAACTTCAGATGGCAATTATGTCGCATAACGTCGTGTACTACAGTAAACGCAGATCTTTTAATTCGTTTGAAGGTTAGGAAATTTTAATATTTACAAATAGCATGTGGCATTTTAATTTGCCACCCGTCATTTGAGAATTTAATATAATACTTTTTATAAAATATAAAATAGAAATATTTCATAAATTCTTTTTTCTAATTTTAAGTCTCGGAAATCTAAAGTTCCAGATTACTATAAATATAAACGAGATTTAAATATTAGTTTGCCAAAGAAGTTTCACTTCTGACATGAGTACTTTGTACGCACGTACTTTTTTTTACACATTACCTCTCTTATTCTCTCAAAAACCGATAAATATATGACAGAAGTTAGACCAAATTGACAAATTTTCAACGGTCGGTTTGACCAAGATCATGCAACTCTTTGCATATTTAACTTGTACCAGGATTATAGGGCGACATATGAGGAACCCATTTAGCCAAGTTTCAAGTTTCTGAGTTATGGCCTGGCGAAATCCTCATCATTTTGCTGAAAAGTGCAAATAAAGGTAGGTACTTGCACCCTAGAGCCCCCATGTGATCGGCCGGCCGAGCACACCAATTTTAATCGATATAAAAGCCAGGCTGAATCTAACGATACCAAAAACTCCATGATAAATTGTCAGTATACTGCTGAATATCATCCAAGACAGGAAAAAAATCGTGCAATATAGAAAAAATTACCTTTTGGCGGTCTCTCCTACACCATAGAAAGATTGAACAGAGTGCTGCATACCATGAGAAAGATCTTGCCAAGACTTATCGAACGGTGTACAAACGATTATAATCGGCATAGGTACACTCGAGGACACATGGGACAGATAAGTGATTTTTAAAATTAAAACAAAGGACTTCTCCCTAAAGTCCAAAATAATATCAATGACCTCATTTCTACTGACAGAATATACCTGTACAAAACCAGTAAGATGGTGATTTAGTGACAAAGATTTGATAAAAACCTAAGTAACCACATTGTCTATGGGTGTATTCGCGTTGGGCGCTTACACGCTTTAAGTGCTCACGCTTAGAAGCACAGATTATTGGCGTTCGTATTGGCCTACTAGCGCTTAGCTAGTGGAGAGTGCAATAAAGTGATAACAAGAACATGTGATATTTTTGCTGCTCGGTATCTGCAAAAAACCAAGCCATCACCAAATAGGTACCGTTAAAAATATAATACAAAATTTTATAAATGTTGGATCTGTCAAAAGCAATACGCAGAAAATTAAACCATACCTATTTGGTGATGTCTTGGTTTTTTGCGTATACCGAGCAGCAAAAATATCACATGTTCTTGTTATCACTTTATTACACTCTCCATAAATAATAAACAAATTCAGGTAATCTTCGTTTGTATAATTCAAACGACTTGGCATGATTGTGTTATTATATATAATAATTTTTCGGATAGTGGCATCTCTTTGGAATTTGTTTCCATGGTAACCTGGCCGAAAACAAATATGGCATCACACGCCTACTATTACAAAATTTCAGGAAATCATTTTTTTTAACCAAAAACCATTAATTTGAAAATATTTCGAAAACTATAAGATTTAGGAATACGCAACCTTATACAAAGTAGCCCTTATTTTTGATACTGAATCGAATAAAATAATAAAAGTTGTAGGTATTCATTTGAAAAAAATGGACTTTTTGTAGTTTTTCAACATCCATTTTTGTAATACTTTCCTGAGCACCCTGTATATTAAATGTCAAAATACTATTCATCTTACGCTAAAACAGAACCACCTCTATTAGGAAATTTATCTTTATTGGGCAGTAATACCGTTTTTTTGAAGAAAAATATGATTATTACTCGATCTGTATACGTAATTTTTGACAAATAAATTCAAATATTTCCGAAACAGTTGAAGATAGGTATAGGACATTTATATAAAATCTATCTAGAATTTTGTGAAGAATCGAAAAATGTAATAATATACAGGGTGTCCTATTTGAAATAAGCAAGCTGATACCTACTTCCGGTATAACCGGAGGTGCCATCAAATTGAAAATATTTTAGCCGGATGTCCCCCATCGACATTAGTACACAGCCAAATTTTCAGATATTTCCTATGTTTAGTTTTCCATATATCCATCGATGAAGTTCCTGGTGGGACACCCTGTATATATATATATATATATTTATTTATATATATATATTTATATATTTATATATATATATATATATAATATATATATATATATATATATATATATATACTTATATATATATATAGATATATATATATATATATATATATATATATATATATATATATATATATATATACTTATATATATATTATATATATATATATATATATATATATATATATATATAAATAATTATATATATAATATGTATATATATATATATATATATATATATATATATATATATATATATATATTATATATATATATATATATATATACTATATATATATATATATATATATATATATATACTGCCGAGCATAAAATCAGGTTCATCACGTAATTTGCAATTATTTTTGAAATTTCAAGTTGTACTAATTATTTTTTCTTGGCACTAGGTTTCAACACTGCACAAATAGAGGGAGGCACTATCTCTAACTGTCAGTTGTTGTTTTGTTCAAAGTTTGATGAAAAAGGGGTGTGTCATGGAAGTTCCTGATTACCATTATCATCATATTTTTGCATTCGATGCATGTTTTCACTTCTCAATTTAATTTTTTGATTTAGAATCATTGTTGTTATTGTTAGTGAAATGGCCATAAATCCTGTCATTGCGGCACGGATTGTGGCGGCTATAGAAGATGGCCGCAGTAAGCGCGAAACGACGAGAAACTTTGGTGTAAGTGTCTCCAGTGTGCAACGAGTATCTCAACAGCCAGAAACGACTGCTATCTCGCTTCTACTGCATTGAGAAACTTAACGGTTACAGCAGTTTTCCTTCGAAATCATTTACGAGAAGTGAGAAATATGAACATAAATGAGTGGACAGTTAGGAGGCGACTTCATGATGCTGAATTATTTTCTCAAACTAGAGCTACTGGACCGCCGCTTGCCCGTGAACACCGATCTGCAAGGCACTTGGCTTGGACAATACAGGACTGGACTTAGGTATTGTTCTCCTATGAATCTCGATTTTGTCTTACGGGCTCAGACAGACGTGTCAGAGTGTGGCGTTGATAAGGCGAAAGATATGTTGAAGCATGTACCTATCGCCGAACGACTTCCATTTGGTGGTGGATCAGTTATGGCATGGGGAGGCATATCGTTTCATGCTCGCACGGAGTTAATCTTTTTACAGAATGGGACTTGGAATCCGCATAGGTAGGTACCTCACAGAAATTCTAGAAGACCATGTTGTACCATTTATGGGTTTTATTGGACAAAATGCAACCTTTATGCATGATAATGCACGGCCCCACACTGCTCGGTTCGTTACTGCTTATCTTGACGAGGTTCAAATCACGCGATTCGTCTGGCCTGCTCGAAGTCCAGATTTGAATCTCATCGAGCATGTTTGGGATGAGATGAAGAGACGTTTACGGAGACATGTGCCGGCCCCGAAAAATTATTAATATTTAAGCTTGAATTTTCAAAATATGATTCAATTCACTAGAATCGCATCTCGACACAATGCATATTGCGCGAAAAATACGACTTCAGTGATGCAGCTCTGCTGCTCACGAGTTTTATTTATAAATGAAAAGATCGAGCTCATTTTACTGAAGTCTACAATCGGTAATATATTTTTGCCTCGTGACTTCAAAAATTATTACAATCTGTTAACAAAATGCTCATGATTCATAATTTGATGATGATAAAGCAGTAAAATAGAATTAATCAATTTCTAAAAACTAAGGTAAAAGAGGTAATTTCGATATAGTCAATATTTTTCTATTGCAAAGCAAACACAAGTAAACCTTCTTGAATGTTTCCGAGAAACGATGGAATTTTGTCGTGAAAAACTCAAATGGAAATTTAATCCAACGGGATTCTTTTGATCAACAGAGTTGTAATTTCTGCTGCACCCAGCTATCACCCCAACACTCCGTATCTCATCAATTCCTTTAATTAATTTCCGATGAGGCATCACGCAAAATTCTCAATACTTTTCCAATTCGACATCGACGTGTTTTAGAAATGCGTTGATGTCGTTATAACTAATCGGTCTTCCAAATACTCGCAGTTATCCCACGATATGCCGTTATTTGTGGGTTTTAATCACCAATATAATTCACATCACGTATACAGAACATAATTGAAATGTCATGTTCGGCGATTGAATTTCCATAAATGTGATGATTTCAAAAGTCCACAAGAACTTTTATTGAAACAAATATATTGTGGTAGTTACTGTTTTCTATCAACAGTTCGACCATTGAAACTGAAACTAGGTGACATAGATTTTCAAGGGTAAAATATGATGAGAGATAAAAGAACCTGATTCCAAAATATTCTTCATATTGGCATCAGCGGCGTATATTATCGCTTTTAATTAGGCTTTCTTCTACTAATAATACTGAATTGATGGACAGAGTTCTCGTAATTAAAGGTGCTACAGTGTTGATGAAGTACTTTCGTTATAAGCAGAACCTACACTATCTAGTAAGTACCTCACCCAAAAACAATGTTTTCCAAAGAAATTGGGACAAAATTGAATAATAAAATGAAATACCTGGCTTGAGTTATATTAGACACATATGTTTTGCAGGTTTGCAGGGCCGCCCAGAGGGGGGGGGGTGTTCCAATATCCTCGGTGGTAGGGCGTTCTGGGTTGTTATCCAGATAGCGCTTCCGACCATGATTTGTATTAGGGAACAAATAGATATTCGTTAATTCACTCCGAGTCAAATAAGCTGCACTGATGAGATCTGATAAGATAAAATCAGCTGTACCTATGCAGATTTTGAGTCGAGGTGACTTGACAATTTCTATAATTCACTGTTGGATTCTGAAAGAAGAATTCACGTCGAGGAATACGTATAACCAGCTCCCTTGGAAAGTTGTTTTATTTTTAATAACTTTATAAAGAAATAAAAAACTAACTTTTCACAGGTTGAAATAAAAATCTATTGAGTAAACGCGTTTCGTCATAACATTGACTTCATCTCGTACTAAACTATGGTATTACAAAACAATCTATTTATACGAAAATTGAATATAACAGAGGGGTTCCTAGAGAAACTAAATAACAATAAGCAATTCATTCTGAGCCATTAGTAGGTACTTACATTGAACAGATTAAGGGTTTACTTCAATCTGGTCGTTAACTAAATTACCGGAATTTTTATATTTATTTATGTATAGGGATTCCCAACAGTTGGTTTTATGGAGACTATTTTCAAATTGTAATATATTATAATTATGATTAAAGGTATGGTTTTCTTGAATAAGATGACACGCATAATTAGAATCAGTTTTCTGCTTAATATAGCTACGTTGGTGTTCGTGTATTCGAGTTTTGAAATTTCTAATTGTACGTCCTATATAGAATTTTTCACAATCGTTACAGTCGAGTTTATAAACACCAGTACGTTCATCTCTATGAATTTTTGAATTGTTGTTTTTAATCAATTTTCCAATGCTATTATTGGTTTTATATGAAATTTTGAAATTTTGTTTTTGAAAAAACAATTTATCAAAATTTTTGATTGACGTAATTAAGAAATATACGAAATTTGAACCTAAGTACGCCATTAAAAATTCAAACGAGTTGATCAAAAACATTCATAATATTGTATTACCTCACAATTCAAAATTATTTTCTTTAGATGTGAACAATCTGTTTCCTAGCACTCCGCCTAATGAAACTGTAAATTTAATCAAAAATTTACTTATTTCTTATAATGTTCATCCACTTATACAGTCAGATATTACTCATTTACTGGAAATTCGTTTAGAACAAAATTATTTCAGTTTCAACAACGTGTGTTATAGTAATGAGGAAGGTTTGATTATGGGAAATCCGTTAAGCCCTTTGTTATCTGAAATCTTTATGGATAATTCAGAGAAAACTATTATGAACCACTTCAGCAGTAAATACTTTCTTTATTGGTATAGATACGTTGATGACGTCATTGTTTGCTACACTGGTACAGATAGACAATTAAATAATTTCATTACTTATATTAATTCCATACACCCTCGTATTAAATTTTCTCTAGAAACTGAAATGAATAATTCTATTAAATACTTAGATTTAACTATTACCAGAAAAAGCAACAAACACGAATTTTCAATTTTTCATAAACCATCTCATACAGATATTACAATTCATAACACATCACTACACCCTTTTTCACATAAATTAGCGCTTTTCAAAATTCCGTTGTCCGAAGCTAATTTTCGGAAGGAATTGCATATAATTAAACAAATGGCAGTAAATAATGGTTATTCACCTAATATGATTGACAGCCTCATTCAGAGGAAAAAATACAAAATGGCAATTTCAGAAATTTACCCACTTATATCCGAAAAAAGTAGAGTATTTAGCAGTTTAACATACTTGGGCAAAACTTCCGAAAACCTGAAATTGTTTTTTCAAATACAAAATTTCAAAATTTCATATAAAACAAAAAATAGCAATGGAAAATTATTTAAAAGCAACAAATAAAAAATTCATAGAGATGAACGTACTTGTGTATATAAACTCGACTGTAAAAATTGTTAAAAATTCTATATAGGACGTACAAGTAGAAATTTCAAAACTCGAATACACGAAAACCAACGTAGCTATATTAAGCAGAAAACTGATTCTAATTATGCGTGCCATCTTATTCAAGAAAACCATACCTTTAATCACAATTATATTATATTACAATTTGAAAATAGTCTCCATAAAACCAACTGTTGGGAATCCCTATACATAAATAAATATAAAAATTCCGGTAATTTAGTTAACGGCCAGATTGAAGTAAACCCTTCTCCTCTCCTTAATCTATTCAATGTAGGTACCTACTAATAGCTCAGAATGAATTGCTTATTGTTATTTAGTTTCTCTAGGAACCCCTCTGTTATATTCAATTTTCGTATAAATAGATTGTTTTGTAATACCATAGTTTAGTACGAGATGAAGTCAATGTTATGACGAAACGCGTTTACTCAATAGATTTTTATTTCAACCTGTGAAAAGTTAGTTTTTTATTTCTTTATAAAGTTTTGAATATGAACTTTCACCAAGTGAATGCCAATTCCATTCAATGTTTTATTTTTTCTTAACTTGCACCATTAGGTTAATTAGGTATCTATACCTACTCGAAGTGAGTTTTTTCGTATAGAAATAATGATGTCAGTCGGCCAAAATTTCTCATCTCTCAGCCGTTTATTCAATTTCGTCCATCTCAAATTGTTCTAAATTGATTTCAGTATCTAATTTGCTACGAGTGACATCTTGTGACATCACAAGAATTATCAATGTGACATGTCTGGTTCCAATATAGGTACTCGCAAATATCTACATGTCATAAATGAAAAAAATAACGTATGTTGAAGGTGACAATGATACTGATTTATTTACTCAAACTAATTGAATTCATTAATCGTGCAGAATGTTTTGTATGTATCACAGGCATAACGGGATTTTATGGCCCTACGGTGCTTTTGAACGTGGACTCGAACCGTAAAATCCCTATTATGCTCTTAATACATAAAGAACTAGTAGATTTGTTGAAATTATTCATAATTGAGAAAGTTAATACTGAAAAAATTGAGATGTAGTGTAACGTATCTCCATATATATACTTTATCATTTCCGATAGAAACTGACAATCTTTCTACCTGAATTACACTAGATATCTATTTATTTTTTATAAGCAATAACATGCTATTGATACCTATAATAAAGTGATTTTATTCATACATTACATAAAGTGACCAAGGAAAATTCTTTAATAATTTAGAAAATTATCAAACAACTTTCCAAGAAAGCTGGTTATACGTATTCAGCAACGCAAAATCTGCATTCACAATCGTACGGTGAATTATAGAAATTTTGCGTTGCTGAATACGTATAACCAGCTTCCTTGGAAAGTTGTTTGATAATTTTCTAAATTATTAAAGAATTTTCCTTGTTCACTTTATGTAATGTATGAAATTAACCATGGTCGACTAGTATGTTTTTCATGATTTGATTGTATTTTGCGTATTAAGCGACTAGAATATTCGGAGCGCGCTCTCGTGAGTATATCCAAAGGTTTTTAATCACTATGTTAGTGTGCCTAGGAATCATATACACCACTGTTGTAGAGTAGATATCTTCATATCAGGAGGTACGTGTTTGAGCGACGAATTTCTGCATTTTCAGTCTAAGCGGTGAATTGTTGTTTCCCAATATCTTTGGTGGGATGGCGCTCTGGATTGTTATCCAGACAGTGTTGCTGACCACGATTTCTATTGGGGAACAATTAGAAGTTTGTTAATTCACTCCGAGTCAAATAAGCTGCACTGATGAGATCTAATAAGATCGAAACAGCTGTATGCAGATTTTGAGTCGGGGTGACTTGACAATTTCTATAATTCACCGTTCGATTGTGAATGCAGATTTTGCGTTGCTGAATACGTATAACCAGCTTCCTTGGAAAGTTGTTTGATAATTTTCTAAATTATTAAAGAATTTTCCTTGTTCACTTTATGTAATATATGAAATTGACCATAATCGACTAGTATGTTTTTCATGATTTGATTGTTGATTTAATTCATTACGAAATTCGTGACTTTACGGAACTTTTGAAACAGCAAAACAACTGTGACATTTATGAACTTTATGAAAAATTTTAAAGCCAAAAAACAGACAATAAGGTTTCATTTATCTTCTATCGGTGGCAATCGTCTTCAGGAACCCTTACCTACTTAATGTACATCATCATCATCACTCCAACTGCGTCCACTGCTGGACATAGGCCTCCCGTAGTATAATCCAACGTCCTCGATCCTGTGCTGCATTCATCCAATTTGGCTCTAATGTACATAATGGGTACTAAATTATTTAAATTATATGTTTGCCTTTGAAGAAACATTAGGTACATTAATGTAACACCTATTCACAAAATATTATTGTGAATCTGATTAGTGGTTGATTCGATGTTCTGAAGATTTCGGATTTTTATTTGATAACCATTGTGGATTCATCTTCTTTCTATTTCCTTTTTTGTTTTGAAAAAATTAAATTTGTATTTTGTTCAGGGTAGTTAGCTGAGTGGATGATATTCATGTTGTTAGTTAGAAAATTAATTCTGTATATATTAGACTTAAATGTTTTATATATAATATATAAATTCGATGGACGATGAATCAACTCTGTGGTAGTTCATATTTATATTAAAAATTAAATAATAAGAAAACAACTTGTCTAAAAACCACAAAATGTGGTTATATAACCATTTTTGGTTTTTAGACAAGTTGTTTTCTTCAATAATACACTATGAAGATATTTACTATGTATCTACTATCAACCTACCTACCTATAGAATTCAAAAGGTTTATGAGATGTTTAACAAGCTCATTATATATACATATATATATATATATATATATATATATATATATATATATATATATATATATATATATATATATATATATATATATTCAGATTTTCAAAGTTGAGATTTTTAATTATTTTGGTCTTTTCATAGATTATATTTTCTTCATATCAGAATGAATATATCTTCTCAAGAAGTCTATTGAGAATAATTTTTAAATTCATCAATTATTATGTTTAAAGATTTTTTGAAATAATTATTCTCGTCCTATAGCAATGTGACGCCACTGGCACACCGAAAAAAAATTCTAAACACACATTACCTACTCTCTTCGTAATTCTTGTCCGAAGTTATGAACGTTTTACATAAATTATTCTTCAGAAGTGTCATGATATATGTAAAATACCGGGTGTTGAAAAAGTCCCGGTACGGCGGGTTATTTTTTAAGAGAAAATTTTTTCGGGAAATTGAAATATGGAACCCGAAAGGAAATTTTGAGTCCGGACTCAAAATTTCACGAGGAATCCGAATATCAAATAAAAAAGGGGGGTTGCTATTTAAAAATTTTAAGTGGGGTCTCGCAGGGCCCCAGGGGGACCTCGTGACCCCAATCTGATAGCGCTAATCGATTCCCAGGAAAATTTCCTTCCGGGTTCCATATTTCAATTTCCCGAAAAAATTTTCTCTCAAATTGTGGGAAATTCTGGTTTTTCAGATGCGTGGATAACATTTTCAGAAGATATCAATGAGATAATTGATTTCCGTCTAAATAGTGGTTGAAAACATAGAAAACTGATCGTTAATATATCACTCATTAAGACATTGAGTGTAGGTTGGACATCTGTCTCACTGATGATCAGAAAGAGTGAAGCGTATTGAATTTGAGTACCTACTTCTTTCTACCCTCCACAATTTCATTAAGTCTATTAGGCCTCGTTAGTGGAGCATCTAGCTCAAATTTCTTCTAAATCAGAAAAAAGATATTTATCTGGGAAATATCCACACCATCGTTTTTTACATTGAAGATGTGTGGGGACATATCGAAGAGAAAACCATATATTTCAATAATTTTGATCATCGAATAATTATTAACTTGTTTATGAATTTATGGAGGCTATTATAAATAAATTGATAACTTATTTTATCGTATATTCTCAATAAATTTGGGCTCACAGGTTTGTGATTTTACTATTTTCGCCCATTCATTGGATGTCTGAACATATAAACTGAATAAACACAATGTTAATATAAGATATATGTATATTTAGACCAGTGGCGGCTCGTGAGGTTTTGGTTTAAGAAGGCTACAGAGGTGTTAAAAAATACACCATAGGCGAAAATTTTTAGGATTTCAAGGTCAACCGCCTTATAATTTAAAGAAAATCAAAGTAAAACAAGCACCCTCAGCTATTAATTTGTTTTCACTTTCGAGTGTCTACCTTGAGACCTACAACTCCTATTTACAATATTCACAAAAACTCTTCTCAGCCAATTAATCAATTCATCTATTCATCAATTTTTCTTTCACAAAATAGGTACCTACCTACCTACTTAACGAATTTGTTAACAGCTGGTGAGAACAAATAAAAAATTATTGTATATTTTTGAAGTTAGCAAAATGATCTTTAATATCCTCATAACATTTTTTGTCTTTCGACAAAAGTTTTACCAATTCCTTTTCAATAGACAACAAACTAATATTTTTCAAACGATCCTGGCTCATTGAATTTCGTAAATAAGTTTAAATTCTCTTAAGAGTGGAAACGAGCGCTCTACGGAAACCGACGTCACCGGGATAGAAACAATTAGACATAAGAGTTTATAAACTTGGGGTAAATCTTGATTCAAATCATTATCAAAAATGTATTTAATAGTCCTCACATGATTTTCATTTTGCCCCTAAATTTCATTGTCATTATAAACAACACACATATTTGCTTATAGTGAAGCTCCATATCTGCGTAACTGAATTTCTTTCGTTTTGGGCTAAATTGAGTCGTATCATCAGTAGTTTGAAATACAGAAAATGGTTTTTTTAAACAAACTTCTGCACGAAATTCTGAAATTTTCTCCAAAAGAAACTTGAGCCGATTTCGTGAGTAAATTACATCTGAAAACTTGTGCTGTAAGATTTGAAAAACTATTTCTGTTTGTTCAAAAATTAATTTAAAGATGTTTAAAAAATATATAAATTCCTTATCTTGTAAGTAAGATATTAATCCGCGTGCTGTATTTAAAGTTACTTTATCGGTGAAAAATTCCTCACTTTCAACTAGGTATAGAATTAAATCCTCAAATCCTAAGCGGCCCCAAACAGAGACATTTTCCCTAGTAAAAAGTAAACACTGCCAACAAAATAATTTATTTTTTACCTGTGATCCGGTTAGGCAAGGATGTCTCTCATAATTCCTTGTATTAAAATCGCGGTTTTGTTGTCTGTTACGCTGCACCAAATAGTTTAATTCAGAGGTAGGTCGCAATGTTTTTATCAAAACTTTATCCTCATAACTTAGTGCACTAAAGTTATGGGATAACAAATATTCCACTAAGTCACCATTGAAATTTTTGAAATTAACTTCAGTAACCAAACTCATTTTAAAACAATACGCGAGCAATATAAGTAAACACGCTGCTGTTTCCGGCCATTAGTAACTACGATCACACTACGATTCAATTAATGCTTTCCAACGAATTCACTCGATTTTACCCGAAATTCTATAGTTGTGATTGGTCGACATTGTATGAGACTCAGGCTTTTATCGGTGTTGCCATTTACATGTGTTTTGCTTTTCTATTGCAATGGAGTATTCATTGGCAGTATTCGCACCGTTGTTTACTTTTCTGTGGCAGGCATAATGAACGTTGAGAACATACCTTTTTAAGCCTCCGTAGCGTTGCCACAAATCTTGAAATGAATGAAATGCAGTAAATGTAAATACCATTATATAATGTAGGTTGAAAGGAAGGTTGGTGCATAAAATAATATGATTTTGATTAATATGAATATGCTGAATGCTGACTATTCAATATAATATATTAGTGATACACGGAATATTATTGAGGAGGAGGCTTAGCCTCCTTAGCCGCCTTTGAATTTTTGTTATTTTATGTCATAATCATCTATTAATTGCTAGATATATTACATATATTCAACATGATGTTCTATTTGTGTATTTGATTTTTCTTAAAACTAGTAATAACGCAGTATCCAAAGTCGTGGTCGACTTTTTATAACTCTCAGAAAGTCGCCAACTTTTGTTTCCATTGTGTTCCATTCGAGAAACATTTTAGTTGACAAAAAGCTGTCTCCACCAGAGGAAATGTCTCCGACCGACGATGATATTTAATTAACGTAGGTAACTGTTAATTCGTTCATCCATGTGAGACATGCGTTCACACGTTAAGAGACATGCTTCTTTCTGTTTCGAAAAAATGTTTCTAACTGAAAGTGTACTCACAGAGCTAAAAAATATCTGCAACAAGCGTATTCTTTTGACGTTTACCGCCAAAAACAGAAACACGGTTTCCAACATTTGTTTACGACTTTTGTTGCTAACACGATGTAATTATAGAAACTTTTGTCACCAACACGTGTTGACAACACAAAAATCGGCAACTTTTCTTCTTTGGAAACGGACCTTTAGGTATGGGTGTTTGTGTATGTTCATGAGTTTCAGAAGTTAATATTATTAATTAAGTTGGGTAATGTCCATTGTTCACAAGCATATTGTCCGTTCGGAACTGGTGTTAAGCTATAGGCCTTTAGTGAGATGAAAGAAAAGATGTTTTTAAGGGAGAATGAAAATTGCGACCAGTTCCAGAATAAATTTTAATTCCATAAGGTTTTAAAATTCAAATAGTTCAAATAATTTGCTGTGCATCTTAGTGAAATAAAATTTTTGAAAGATTAGAAAATTCTTCCCGTGTATCATGCTGCCTCATCATTTCACGGTCTGTTGAACTGTTTCATTTAGAATTTGAAAAAATATTTCTCTTTCATAAACCACCATAACAAATATTGTAACAAAGTTGAATATCAAACATAAATAACCCATCTACATGCAGTGACTGCCGCTGCTACTAGCGTTGCCCCCTGTCCTCCCCTGAATATGAGGCTTGAATGCTGCTGCTCTACTTCAGTCAATTCTCTCAATGTATGACGTCAAAATGGCAGCAGCGACCGCATGTTTCAAGTTTTTAAAATAATATCAAAAAGAAATAAACTAAAAAAATATCAGCAGCATGAGAAAACTTTCATTTGCCAGACAATTACAAAGAAAAGGCGGAAAATTCGTACATCATAATTTTTGTTTTTTCTCGAACAGCTAGACCGATTTGGATAAATATTTTCAAAAAATGTCCGTAATAGTCCGAATGATGTGTTTATGATCTATTCAACTAATGTAGTTCTTCAATTTTTATTCCTCACGCCCAAACAGCGTTGCAAAATTTCTCATTGGCGTACTCCTGAATATACACCACAAATGTAATATTCATGACGTTTCATTCACACATTTCCAAAACTGTTAGCAAATTCATAAAACGATTGCAAACAAATTGATTGAAGTTTGATAGTGCAACGTCTGTTGGGTCAGCTAGTTGTGTATATTTTTAGGCAATTGACTGAACTACCTACTATTTCAGTTCTTAGAAATCGAGCTGGCGTTACTCCTGCTGGATTTATAAGCCAATATGATTAGTTTTACTCGTATTGCATCGAATTGTTTCATTGATATGATATATAACTAGAATGCTGAATAATACTTACATTCCTTCGACAGGTTGAAATTTATGTTCATATCACACAATCTTATCAAAAGAAAGATTAGTTTGGCTGAAACAGGTTAAATACTTGTTATATATAATATAGTTTTTTGAATAAAAGGAAGAAATTGAGGATGAATAGGTATGTGTAAATTATTATTATATACAATGGAACAATACAATGAAAACTAAGAGTCTTCATCGTGAACGTAATAAATATTATCATATAGTTGAATTTGTATGGATGAAATGCATGAGAATGATATGAAAGGGCACTTATTTTAAAACTAAATCCGCCGGACACATTATTCATTTTCATTAATACTCAATTTCAGTTGGAACGGTATTACTGGGTAACAAGGGCGTCGCCAGTCGGTGGTTCAGGTGGGGGGGGGGGATTTATTAATGAATGATGGGAAGAGTATGAATTTTGAATACAGTTAGAAAAAAAAATAATAGAACAAAAAGAAGTTGGGACAAAATATAGAACAAAATAATGAAAGAATTTGGAGACAACCAAATTTTCCATTGACAGTTACAAAATTTTCAACGCTTTTCCTGTTTGAGGAAAGAAGGTTTTTGCCTCTTTTAGGACACCAACTTTCTTCTCAAAACTGATTTCTAAAAAAATCTGATGATATCTTTCATGATTCCCGTGGCATTTCGAATTTCAGGAAGAGTGTTGAGATCATTGATTACCAGGTTCAGTTTGTGGAACAAGCAATGAAAGAACAAAGCTTTCGTGTATTTTTTGCGTAGAATTACATGTACCCCGGAGTCTTTTCCGGACATTGTCGAACAATCGTCAAATCCAAAACCGACGCATTTATTTGGATTAGGGACTTTTTTTGAAACTCATCGATACTATATGCAATAGATTTCGCATCCACACCTTTCAGCTCAACAAATCCGACAAACATTTTTTGGACTTCGTTGGTTTCCTCATCAAAATATCGCGCCCTATCGATAATTGATCAGTGCCAGAAATGTCAGCTGTTCATTTTGAATATCATCCGATCGATAGCTTGCATTCTTTTTCCCATGCTCAATGTGTTCCTTCAAAACCAAATCTCTCGCGTCAATTCGCAGCTTGTATGAGTCCTCGAGAATACCTTCGCCATAATGTATACCTCTCAGAGCTAAATCATACGACCCGCAAAATGTAATGCAGGAAATGATAGATGTTATAATTTTTCGGTTTTCTTCAATAATACCCGTAGAGTATTTGTTGAGTTGCACATCTACAGGCACACTTCCGAGAAATTATTTATCAGCTTCCAGGGCCGCCTTATGGAAGTGGGTTTCCATTTGCTTCTTGCACTGCTCGTGAACATCTTTGAACTTACTAAATGGCCTTATGATAAATGATTCCAATAGGCCTCTAAAAGTGCTTGGATTTGGCGGAAACAACTTACAATATTTACAAAAGGATCCTTTTTGGAGCCTGCAATAAGTCAACCATGGAGAGTACGTTTTCAACCAGGAGTAATTATATTTTCTCCTTAAATGTTTGGCGTCTTCCGCAAAATTGTGTGTCGCAGAAGGGGACAAACAGTTTTCCAGAAATTCCTTCTTCTTTTCGGTCGATAACAACGATGCTCGTCCAATAAATCGACCGATGTCATTTTCGTTGCAGTCATCTATTGAAGAATCGGGATCCAAGTCCAGATCCATCATTAGGACTTGTGCCTATAGTCCGGAACTAGTTTCTGAGACTGAGTATCTCCCGTTGTGGTAACCGACCTAGAATCATGCGATATTATTTCCATTTTGTTCTCTTTTTCTTTTTGAATATTTTCATCCTGCTTCTTTGGCTAGCCTTTTATAAATTCACTGTGAAACAATATATTTAATATAGGTAGGTAGAAGAATGATAACTGAAAAATCTGTTCCCTTTTATATACCATACGAAGATTTTTGAATCACTATCCAAACTAACTCCAGTTGGTGCAAAGCAAATTAACTTCAAAGTTGAAAAATCTGTACTAAAAATTGTTCATTTTGATGGGTATCAAAGCAAACAACTTTTAGTATAGGTTTTTCAACTTTTACAGCCTATCAAAAAAACAAACAAAATCTAACTACCTACACAGTTTATAGCAATGCTGGCTATAACGATAGCCAATCAACGTAAAGAATGATTCGACAAAAGATTAAAACTATGGACACCGCGAACGCTATCGTCGGACTTAGTTTTAACTCCGACTTAAGACTGTGATTTATTTGCATTTGGCTACATGAATCTCTAGAGGGGGGGGGCAACTGCCCCTACCTGCCCCCCCTTGGCGACGCCCTTGCTGGGTAATATTTCTATAAATTAAAATGAATGTATCCGCATAGCTCAAAACTAGATTTAATTTTCCATAGTATGAAGCTGCTAAATCTTTGTTATCATATTAGAATTATATATTGGAGTTTCGTGATTTTGGGTGATTGCTTGTTGTCAATCTGATTACTGAAATATATGTAAATATTTATACTCTTGTATAGCGCAAACATGCGCAGATTTCAAGATAAATGCAAACACAAGCATAAATCATACTAATTAATTTTATCTTATGTTATCGAATTGATTAATGAAAATTTCTAATTCCGATAATGAATAAAATGGTTGTGGAGGTCAGGACCGACCCAACGGTATATGCCGCCCGGATGCAAGATATAATTTGCCGATCTACCTCATCAAAACATCAATGTTATAGTTATTTGGTTCTCATTCATCGAGTAATTAGTTAGAAAATACTTATTGGGACTTTTGGATACTTTTATTCTATTGACTTTCTCAACAATTACGACGTTTCGAAACAGTTATGTTTCTTTTCAATGCTAAAAATTAAAACAGTAATTAACCTATAACAAGTACTCTCACCAACTAATGAACATATTAAACGCTTCTGTAACAATTACCAAGTTGTGGTAGTCAATATTGTACATAAACAAAACAATAATTATTGTAATCATGAATAAATTCAAGAGATCTTTATTCATGGGAGTAATATGCATGGAAACGGTCTCTTCTTTTCTTTTCTTCAGCTACTCTATACCCACTCATGGACGTAAGCCTCTTTCATATTTCTCCATGCTGTCCTGTTGAAACCATCCATGCTGTCCTGTTGAAACCATCCATGCTGTCCTGTTGAAACCATCTATTTCCGGCCTGTCTTGATGCCATCAAGTCATATTTTCTGTGATCTTCCTGTGCTTCGCTTCATTTGTCTTGGTCGCCAGTGCGTTAGTTTGATTGTCCATTTAGCTTGATCTTGCCGGGCCACATGCCCTACCCATTGTCACTTCAGCTCTGCAGTACGTTCTATAATATCCATGACTTAAGTTCTTTGTCAGATATCTTCGTTACTTTTTCTGCCTCTAAGAGTAATTCCAAGCATGGCTCGTTCTATCGCTCTTTGCATTACTCTCAATTAATTTGCTGTCCTTCTTGTCTTTGCTATGTTTCCAGTCCATAGGTCGCTATCGGTAGTATACAAGTATCGAAAACTTTTCGTTTAAGGTTGATCGGTATGCTGCTATTTCTGAATATATGGTTCATTTTCCCGGGAAAATGGAAACAGTAAATCATGATAAATGAGGAAAAACAATTCAACATGGTTGTCAATATTTAATGATGATTTCTACTCTCTATGTGCGGTTGAATCAAAACCCATGGAATTACATGATCTTTTAAATGAAGCTCTCTAAGAAATGCAAAAGATTCGGTTTCTTCAGTTTCGATTCTGAAAGATATTGATGTTTCTGTAGGTTACATCCTTATTTCATTGGATGTGATATCTTTGTTTACTAATGTGCCCAGGAATTTGTTGGTTTCTGTTATTAAAAGAAGATGGCCATACAAATTTTAGTAGATAAACCAGGATTCTTCGACCTGGTAGAACTTTGTTTTGATGGGGTTTATTTTGTGCATGATGGGAAATATTTCAAACAACTTGAGGGTACGGCTATGGGTACACCGACCAGCCCTTCCTTCGCTAACTTAATTGAACGAAATTTTCTATTATGCGGTTCATAATTTGTGTTACGTCACCCCGCTGGTTGTATTGTATGTTGAGGACAGACTTCTATTGGTGCCGTCAGATATAGTACAAGATACACTAAATATCTTCCATTCATACCACCATAAAATCCAATTCACTCTTAAGATAGAGAAGGAGTGATTACCTTACCTTTCTTAAACCTAATGATTATTAAGGAGGACTCCAAATTGATAACCGACTGGTACACAAAACTGATTAGTGTTGATAGGTGTATTAATTTTCATAGTAATCACAGTTTGCAACAAAAGAACATTATGGTTAATCTCATTAAAAGAAGCTTGACACTTAGTGATGTTAGATTTCATTTTCCGCCTAATAACAGGTTGCCTGAAGCCTACGCCACTTCATCAGGTATACTCTTTCGATGGGATAGCACCGCCTCAAATCAGGAGAGAGGTAGCCGCTAAGGCATGCGCATAAGGATGTGACCCAACGTACCCACTCTATGGCCACCAACCAGCTAGACCCAGACTCCGATACCGCCACAGCTTTTTGGCCAGGACAGCACCTTTGAAAGTCTCTCAGGAAGCCAGAAGGCTCCAGAAATTGCGAGCTGAGGTCCAAGACCCAATCACCCAACAGAAAGAGAAGCTGGCACCGGGACATTTCCTCCCGTACCCAATCTGGAGAACGCTCAACAGACTTCGCACAGGAGTCACGAGGTACAGAGAAAACTTGCAAAAATTGGGAATGCTACCAGATGACAAAAATCCTCAGTGTTAATGCGGAGAAATCCTGAACCCTTCACACCTGTCGACCTGCACCGACATGGGACAGAGCTGCACAGGGAACGATCTAATTGTAGCAAATGACAAGGCCATCAGAGCCGAAACTTTTGTGTGATCCAGACACGAATAGTAGTAGTAGATTTCATTTGAAAAATTTAGGCAGAGTCAGGAACATACTAATGCAAAATAATTATCCCACTTACTGGATAAACAGAAGGCTACATAAGCATACCTCTCATACGGACAACGACACTAAGGGTCCTGTTGTGGACAGTAACTCTAAGTCAATACCTTTGTGAAAGAGTAAAACAGTATAAATATTATATTAGAAACATTTAATATATAATAATTATAATGAAACAGCACTAAAATTACATCAAATGTCTACGGAACATAAATTCGATTTTGATCTTGGATAGAGAAAAAGCGAATATAGATGCAATATCAGTGAAATGATCCACATAATTAGAAATAATACTGTTAACCATAGAGAGGATGTTCAGCAACTTAGCATCATTTATAACATCCTACTCAGAAAGTAATAATAATCCGTTTTAATTTAACTTGGTGTTCCTGTTTTATAACACGATTTTGATCGTTCTTCTTGGCGTTGTTACTGTCCTTGATGCTGAATGATAGTTGAGTGTGGTTTCTGAATATATTTGAAGACGTGTAATTTTTTCTGTTTGTGAATACTGTGTAGTGTGTAATCTCTTATAGTTGATATCTGGGTCTGTCACCGTGTTGTTTTTGGCCTGGTTTGTTTTGTTGTACCGGTCATCATCGTTGCTGGGTAAATCATGAGTTTTGATATGACCGCACATAGAGAGTAGAACTCTTCATGAAATTTTTGTCAACCATTTTGTATTGTTTTTTCCTTTTTTATCATGATTTACTGTTTCCATGAATATTAATCCCATGAATAATAATCTCTTGAATTTACTTATGATTAGAATTGTTTTGTTTATGTACAATACTGACTTCCCCAACTAGGCAATTCTTACAGAAGCGTTTAATATGTTTATTAGTTGGTGAGGGTTGATTAGTGTTTTAATCTTTAACTTAGAAAAAGAAACAGAACTGTTTCGAAACGTCGGCATTTTTGAGAAAGTTAATACAATAAAAGTACCCAAAGGTCCCAATAACTTTTTTCTTATCAATGTTATATTCCGTCAATTTAAAATTCTGATTTTGCTTATTAGAAAAAAATTAATATGTGTAATAAAAAAACTCAAACTGGAATGATAAAGGTAACTTTTTAGAAAGTTTATTACTTTATATAATTTTAAAGAAATATATATTTGAAACAAACATAAAAAAGTACTTTCACATAATCATATCCATTATTTAGTATTAATCTTTTTTTCTATATTAGCACTTTGAAATTAGATGGTTGTAAGTTATAAATATTTACAAAACTAGTGAACTCTTCTGAGGTATATACATTTCAAGTATTGAAAGTAACTTTTCTTGCTTTTTTATTTGAAAATTCATAAACTGATCATTCATTGACATCACTTTGGGGCGTCAGCTTTCCCCTCTAATGAGAGTTGATTTTAAAATTTGATCTACTCCTATTGAATAATATATTCATTATTCAACTGCGTTTTAGCAATTAATAGTATCTATTACCAAACAATGTGAGTAATAATAACTCACTGCTATAACTCACTATATAGTCTACTAAGATCCCAAGTAAGATCGACCGTCACTAATCTGCTAATGTCACTTGAATAATTCTGACGTTTTCAAATCAAATTAATACTACCTAATTATTGTGAATTTGTATTTATATCTTAGTATTTATTGTTATAGTCGTAGATAAAGTATAGTATTCAATAATATACTAGTAGTATTATTTTAACTAACTTACTTTTCCAAGCGTACCTACTAATTTCACAACCATGGTAGGTACACAAAAGCTTTCGCCCTACTGATACGAAAAAGACAAGTGATCAAAAACATTTGATGATCATAAAAGATTGTAATATAAGATACATTTCACTAAATTTCACTGAATTTTCTTTATGGATATTAGTCTAGTCAACAAGTCTTTTTTGTTCAACTTTTTTCAACAGTCTCGGAAAAATACGAACAAGGTGTCATGCGATTTGAAATAGAATGAAGATGTTTTTTTTTTTTTTAAACACAGTTCCGCTCGCGAAAATTGTAAAAGTTATAAACAATTTACTGAGAGATAAAAAGAGAAGTTTGGTTTTCTACAGATAACTCAAAAACCAATTGAGATTTTTAATATCTAAAAAAACATTCGGAAAGAAGAGGAAATTTCCTATAATAAAGTCTTGACTCCCGAAACTGTAGGATCAATATTTATAATTTTCTCAGAGGGGTAAAAATACGACCGAAAACGGCTAATCATGTCAAGCTCTTTTTGAATACTTTAACAATAAACATTATTTATGTAAAAAAAAATTTATGCGCTCACTGGATAAGTAGGTGGCAATCGTATATTGTATAATTAGTGGGAAAAGCATAATATTCCCAAACGACTGTGATAATTACTAGACGAGGAGCGTAGCGACGAGTCTGGTAACACAGGAGTTTGGGAATATGCTTTTCCCACGAATTATACATACTATTTTTTCTCCGATCGTTGATTTACATTTAAAAAATTAATTAATTAAAAAATATTTCATCCAAGATGTAATCAAGTAAGTTTAAATAGGTTTCTCTATGTTCATATTGAAATATAGAAGTAGTAACCATGGAAATTACTCTGTTATGACAAAAGTAAAATAATTTTAAAGCTGGTTTTGTTTGATTCGTTGTATTTTATAAGGAATTAAAAAAGAATTAGTAAACATGAACACTGATAGTGATTATTTGTTGTCTTGCACGACTCCTGAACTAGTAGAAGCCGCGAACGGGGCTTC
The DNA here is from genome assembly GCA_030704885.1 of Cynegetis impunctata. Classification (NCBI taxonomy): domain Eukaryota; kingdom Metazoa; phylum Arthropoda; class Insecta; order Coleoptera; family Coccinellidae; genus Cynegetis; species Cynegetis impunctata. The sequence goes on along the minus strand of JARQZK010004539.1, from coordinate 28,856 downwards.
ACTTAATTTACTTCCGGCGAAATCCAGAGAGAAGTATGAACTTGCGTACCAACGCTTCATGAATTTTTGTAGAAAAAACAACAGTGTATCCTTTTCTGAGAATGTACTGATGGCGTATGTTGCTGAATTGCCTAAAACAATCTTCGACGTTGAGGGCACATTATTCCATGCTTCAATCAACTTTGTCTGTTAAAAATAATATTAATATTGCCCAGTACCAAAAACTGAGAGCAGTTTCAAAACGTCAAGCTACAGGATACAAAAAATGTAAATATTAACAACAATTATAAAAATTAAAACCATACTTTGTTTCATTTTAATGTAACAATCTATTTGTTACATTACCGCACGCTACAGCAGTGCGGTATAGTTATTTTCCTAACAAGTGCGGAAAGAGATATTTTCCCGCACGAAACTGCTGGAAAGACTCTTTCCGCACGAGTTGGGAACAATATTTTCTCTACAAGCGCTTATTTTAATGAAGATTTTAACACACTGATGAAATTCGATTTGATATATTCAAAAAATTCCATACTAATGACATATTATGTTAATTCACATGTCGTTTCCATAGTAACGTCGTCGGTGGCGTTCGGTGCATAGAGACATATCATTATTCAGTTTATTCTTTAATAAAAGCGTGCGGAAAAAATCCCTGCTATTCCATTACCGCACGCAAAAGCGTGCGGAAATGGAATAGCAGGGGTTTTTCCCGCACTGTTTGGCAATGTGACTCTACGAATTGAAATGCGTGCGGGAATAGGGTTGAAAGCGCACGCTTGTAGAAAAAGAATATTACCGCACTGTTATTTTCTAATTGCTTAGCAACTGACCACTATTCTGGAATGTTGAGCTTTTCGCATAGAAAACAGGTCAAAATAGTGTCACTTTTCCCACGATCGGAGAAAAAAGCTTTTTATCACGATTTTTCAATTAGTTATGCAATTGTTAATTATTAATTTTTTTGGACTTGAACATGAAAATTGTAAGTGTTATAACTATTCAACTGTAGGTCTGAGATTTTTTCCTTTCTTGGAGCTTTTTTTGAGAGGCTTCAGAATAGATCCTCGTTGAAAAAAATCAAAAAGTTTAATTTGTCAGTTTTTTATTACCAATTCACGGAGTTGCAAATTAAAAAATAAATTTTTATATAATTTCGAAGAACCGTTTTTTATAATCGGAAGCTACATGAAAAACCTTTTTTTAAATTTTCGTCTCCTATTATATGAAAAATTTTTATAAACGAATGCGTTGTTCATAGGAGAATAAAAAAAGATTTTATGATTAATTAATTTTTTTTATTTTGCAACTACGTAAATTATCAATGAAACACTGAAAAATAAAATTTTTCAAATTTTTTCAACGGGGATCTATTCAGAAGCCTTTCAAAAGTAGCTCCAAAAAAGAAAAAAATTTCAGATTTACAATTCAACGGTTATCACAATTGCAATGTTCTTGTTCAAGCAGCAAAAAATTATTAATTAACTATTGTATAACTAATTGAAAAATCATGATAACAATTTTCTGCCACTGAATTATTTTTCATTCAACTATCCATTTAGTGCCTGAATTTTTTAATTTCTCAATTTTCTTATGTAATATGGTTAAATAATGTTTATTGTTAAAGTGTCCTATAAGGGCGTGTTTTGCGCAAGCCAGATAACCCGTTTTCGGACGTATTTTTACCCTTCTGAGAAAATTGTAATTATTGATCCTACAGTTCCGGCAGTTAGAAATTTTTAGGAAATTTTCACCTATATTTGAATCTGTTTTCGGATATTAAGAATGAAACCCCTCGTTTTTATTTCAGTATATTGTTATCGCATGACACGTTGCTCATATTTTTCCGAGATTTCTGAAAAAGTTGAGAAAAAAGCACTTGTTGACTAGACTGTATATCTGGCTAACTTCAGACTACACAAATGAAAATTTTTTAAAATTATTTCCTCCTAATATAAAGTAACTTATCATTGCTACAGTCGCCATCATTCAACAATAATTTTGTTCAAAATCCTCATGAAAAACCCATGATAACCTTATAAATGATCAAACTGGTTCAAAATTAAAATTCTCACTCAGGCGCTGAAATCTAATGGACTTTCTCAATTCACTATTAAAACATACTCAGGATATCGGAAATTTATTATTTTTTTTATTGATTCAATTTTAATCCTGAAAGATCCATGAATATTAATATATTTACATCACGAAGTTGAGATGCGGAAAACAAAGTTCGATATAAGCTGAATATTATACGAAACGCTCATTTATGCTATTTGATATTTTCAAAGCTAACAGAACAGAACTATTATAGTTATTTTCGTAATGCTATACTGTTAATTTGATTTAACGGTATTCAGATGACAATTGAAAAGTCAGTGTTAACAGCCGCCGGCCGTTAAGAAATCACTTGTTCAAATATTTATTTCAAAACATCATTTTGCTTACAATAACAACATTGAAATCTTGGTCCACAGCGAGTTGGGAGAATAAAACTCTGATTTTCATTTCGCATAGGCTAATAATACCTACATCTTCATTAACCACCTTTACATTCTTGCTTTTACGCCACATTTCAAAATTTTCATATTCTTTTTGATATCGCTCTTGAGTTATTTTCGGCAGTTAATCAACACTCGCTGCACTGCACATGATTCTCCCAATATTTCTAAAGGAATTTGATTTTGTTCCTCAATTTCATCAATTTCATCCATGGTCGTCGTTAAAGCGAACTTGAGAACACTAAAAACTGACGTTGTTTATAAAACTGTCAAACTGTTCCATGACAACAGAGTGCACGACGTTGGGATTTTTCTTTAGAATTGCGAGGTACTGGGTTTTTTCTTTCTTCGGAATCAAAATATAATCTTTCAACGGGATTACGAAAAATTTTTAACGACACACGGCCGATACGCAAATAACGGATTCGGTTAGTTATAAGCCTCGGCTGCGCCTCGGATTACAATATCCAACCTCATCCGTTAGTTGCTACATATCGGCCTTGTTACGTTAATAATTATAACGTAACAAGGCCGATATGTAGCAAATAACGGATGAGGTTGGATATTGTAATACGAGGCGCAGCCGAGGATTATAACTAACCGAATCCGTTATTTGCGTATCGACCGTGTGTCGTTAAAAATTTTTCATAATCCCGTTGAAAGATTATATTTTGATTCCGAAGAAAGAAAAAACCCCGTACCTCGCAATTCTAAAGAAAAATCCCAACGTCGTGCACTCTGTTGTCATGGAACAGTTTGACAGTTTTATAAACAACGTCAGTTTCTAGTGTTCTCAAGTTCGCTTTAACGACGACCATGGATGAAATTGATGAAATTGAGGAACAAAATCAAATTCCTTCAGAAATATTGGGAGAATCATGTGCAGTGCAGCGAGTGTTGATTAACTGCCGAAAATAACTCAAGAGCGATATCAAAAAGAATATGAAAATTTTGAAATGTGGCGTAAAAGCAAGAATGTAAAGGTGGTTAATGAAGATGTATTATTAGCCTATGCGAAATGAAAATCAGAGGTTCATTCTTCCAACTCGATGTGGACCAAGATTTCAATGTTGTTATTGTAAGCAGAATGATGTTTTGAAATAAATATTTGAACAAGTGATTTCTTAACGGCCGCCGGCCGTTATAAAATTATAACGGCTGGCGGCCGTTAACACTGACTTTTCAATTGTCATCTGAATACCGTTAAATCAAAATAACAGTATGGGATTACGAAAAAAAAAATTATATGGTCCTTCTACAATATATTATATATTCGGAAAGTACAAAAGAGTTCAGTACAAATTTCAAAATAAATTCTTATGACGTTTCTAGAATGGTGCTCCAGAAAAATTATT
>JARQZK010004539.1:0-20000 GCA_030704885.1 Cynegetis impunctata | reverse complement strand
TAATTTTTAACAAGCTAATTGGAATTATACTCAGTACTTGGTCAAAAACGTTAATAGCCAACAGTTAGTAAAAAAGTTTACAATATATTGAGACATTGTTACACACCAAATGTCCCCAAAATATTAAACAAGTATTATATCATACAGGAAGATGCATATGAAAAAGGGCTTGAGATATTTCACACCAAACTATTAGAAATGTGTAATCACTTTGAATATCTCAAGAATGAGACTAGTCCTAGTCTGATTTGGCATACAGTAAGAGGTCTGAATATTCATTTTCATTATTCTATAGCATTTTTAGGTAATACGGTTGAAATCAATACCTATTGGTTTGTATCAAAAGTACGAAAAGAGATTTTTGGTAGTTTTCATTTCTACAATTTCTTGTAGAATATCATCAACTTAATAAGTTGAATATATGTACCTAATACTTTTCAGAAGTTAATCGAAAATGTTCGTTCATTCGTAGGATAATTCTCAGGAATAATATAACAAGAGAGTGAGAATAAATTGAAAATAGTTTGACAGATTTTTTCAAAACTTGTTGCCAGGCAATAGTCACGAGAGCCCGGAGGGCTCGAGTGGCTATTTCCAAATGGCAACAAGTTTGAACAAAATCTGTCAAATTATTTTTTCTAATTTTGACATATAAAGTGACACTTTTCAAAACTCATCGACGTTTTGAAACGTCTTACTTTTCGCAACTGGTTACGAAAAGTAAAATATTTCGCAACTGTTGATGAAAAGTAAATTTCGCCATTAATTGTGAAAAATACAGAATCATTGTAAGACTAAAACTACTAGAACTATAACTTTTTAGGCTGGTAACCTTCAGAATGTCGTTTCAAAAAAGCCAGTAAATTTGTATACTTCTTGATGTCAATATTTCTCTTCAAGCACAATTCGGTTCTTAACATCGAATATAAGCTCCACAAGGTTGAATTCTTCATTCCCTTTTTTTCTTGAAAATACGCTAGCAAAACTTTTTCGTTCAAATTAGTAATCCTTTTTTGTTCACACCATAAACAAAATTTCGCATAGGACAAATCATACTTGCTCCTCGACTTCTTAGGAATAATTGTAGATAGCGCAGATTGAGCCGCTTCCTCGATTTCGCTCGGTACGTCGTTCTCTTTACGACAAAAAAAGCGATTATTATTTTCACTTTTTTGACAATGAAATTCATAGACAAACACTATCGAAATTACGAAATATGACACTAACGATACTTCCATAGCAACGAAGTGAAAAATAAATATCTCCGAATTCACTAGACGAGGTACGCTTGTAGGGACGTTTTGATACTTTTAATTTAAATTCAAATAGTCACATCCTATTCAAAATTAGAAAAAATATTGTGTGAAACACGTTGGGAAACATTATTTTTCGTAACTCGCGTTCTTTTGCGCAACTCGCTTCGCTCGTTGCGCAGAAATACGCTCATTACGAAAAATAATGCTTTTCCCAACTGGTTGCACAAATAACTATTCTATAATTTATCGAACTCGCGAGTTATATTTGACTAGATTATAGTTGATGGAATCCGTCGTTACTACGTGATAATTTAACATGATTAACAAAACTAAATTTGAATTTACTACGTTTATTATCACAAAATATTTTGAAAAATATAACACTGTGATTGCAATTTCGGTCACTAGACCATCATCGGGCAGATTGAGTTAAGAAGTTAAGTTCTTAAGATTTGAAGTTAGTTAAGATTGAAGTTTAAAGATCAATAAAACTATGATAAAACTATTGAAAAATTTAAATTAATTAATTATTACAATATAAGAAAATATCATTGGCACATTGTGAATATATTAAAAGACTTAACAATTTAAAAAGCAATGAAAAAAGCAATTATTAAAAATATTTCGAGACTCGAGATTATTTATTGAGGATTTGGAATTGCTTGTTATATTGAGTGTTTCCTCCTGCGTATTTTCTCTAAGATTATTTATTATATTTGAATGATGTTCTTGGTTCAATTGTAAGTATTGTTTAATCGAACTTGCAGAATTATGACCAGTGACCTTGATTAGTCCTTGTTCTCCTACACCAGCTTTTGAAAGGTTACTTACTGCACTTGATCTGGCAGAATGGTTAGTTATTATTTAAGTAACTGTGTCTAGACCTACTTTTTCTGCGGATTCTTTCATCCATTTTGAAATGGAATTTATTCCCACAGGAACGTTTTTATACCAAGAACCATGAGTTTGCCAAGCCGGATTTGGAGTAAGAAACAAGCGTTCGGTTTTAATATTTTCTTCACGTTTACCCAATAGTTTTTCAAAAAGACGAACAGGGCAAATATCTGGGTTATTTATGTTTGGAGTCAACCATTTACTATTAGCGCACCTTTGTGCTCCACCCTGTGCAGTTTTTGTAAAGATGGGATAATATTCAATGCGGCCAGTATTTAATCCCATAATGTCGGTTTCTTTTTTAAAATAATGAACTAAACATTTTGTAGCTTCTCCTCCCCTCCAAGCTAGTTCATACGATGCAACGTGAAAAAACTTTCTTTGCAATCCACAAGGTGTATCTTCGTCCCAATAGTTAAAAATTTGCAACAATTCTGTATTAGAAAGTGCCACCGAACTTTGTTTGTGCTTTTCAGGATGGTTTTGTAAAATTTTTCTATTTGCATCTCTTGCATCTCGAGCATTTTTGAATTCTATATCATGGAAAGGATCAAAGGACCTGTTATACTTATTAAAGTAAAGTTCTTGAACTAATTTTGCCGTTTTATTCCACATTGTCTTTATTACTGCTTCTTTATAATCATTTCCGTCCTTTCTTTTCATGTTATAAGCCCAATCTTTCAAAATCAATGTCAGAGTAGCTGTTGTAGTAGATTGATCCAGAATATAATTTCTTTCTTTGGTGAAGGTCTTAAATTGTCTCCATATAGACTGATTACTTATTAGAGTGTTTTTCGAAGTAGTTTCTAAAATATTTTTTGTTATTTCTGCATCAGAAAAGGTACTAAACCGATGATTTTCATCCATTTTATATATCGCGTTGACACAATTAGGTAATTATTTTGACAACTATCTGACACTTGCTAAGCAAATAAAAGCTACAGTGATTATTCCCGAGAATAATCACAAAAGATTTATTCCCACTATAATAATGACATCATTGGTTAAAACTTACTTTTGTGACAAATAAAGAAGCATTTCATTGGTTTTAAGAAACGTCAAAAAATAATCAGTAATATAGCCCATTTCATTTAGTGTTTAGGAACACATAATTCGAAAAAAGTACATGTGTTCTTAATTATTTTATTTACGGATTTGTCTTAACTAGGAATTTAATTTTTCGGTCATGTTACATGTTGTCTTTCTTATGGTCTTTGTGTATTTTTGTCATATTTGTACTTGAAGTATAAATTATATACATGTTTGTCATCTGATTTCATTTTCTTAATGCGAGATTAATTATAGCAACAAGTTAATTGTATACAGAGTCACATCTTTTAACTTACCATTTGGTGTTGTTTGGCTTTGGTTTCATCACTTATTGGTTTTTGATACAAATCGTAAATTCTTCGAACGTTTCATCGACAAAAAATTAGTTTTCAATTAAAACAACTAACGTAATAACAATTTATATTTTTTTATTCATTGAAAATAAGGGGAATATTTGAGATATATATGTAATTGTATTTATACATATCTACAATTTCACAAAAGTTCCTGATTTTTAACTAAAATGAAAATTCATAACTTATATAAATAAAGAAATAAAAACTAATTTTTCACAGGTTGAAATGAAATCTATTAAGTAAACGCGTTTCGTCATAACATTGACTTCATCTTGTACTAAATTATGGTATTACAAAAAAATTCATTTATACGAAAAATTGAACATAACAGAGGGGTTCCTAGAGAAACTAAATAACAACAAGCTTTTCATTCAGAGTTATTGGTAGGTATATTGAACAGATTAAGGAAAGTAGTTGGGTTTACTTCAATCTGGTCGTTAACTAGATTTCCGGAATTTTTATATTTATTGATGTATTTCAAAACTCGAATACACGAACACTAGCGTAGCTATATTAAGCAGAAAACTGACTCTAATTATGCGTGCCATCTTACTCAAGAAAGCCATATCTTCAGTCACAATTATAATATATTACAGTTAGAACATACTCTCCACAAAATCAACTATTGGGAATCCCTATACATCAATAAATATAAAAATTCCGGAAATCTAGTTAACGACCAGATTGAAGTAAACCCTTCTCCTCACCTTAATCTGTTCAATACACCAATAACTCTGAATGAATTGCTTATTGTTATTTAGTTTCTCTAGGAAACCCTCTGTTACATTCAATTTTTCGTATAAATATATTGTTTTGTAATACCATAATTTAGTACGAGTTGAAGTCAATGTTATGACGAAATGCATTTACCTATTCAATAGATTTCATTTCAACCTGTGAAAAGTTAGTTTTTTTCTTTATAAAGTTGTGAATATGAACTTGCACCAAGTAAATGCCAATTCAATTCAATAAATGAAACTTAATTTTGAGATCGATATATCTTTATATGATTTGGGCTTCAGTTAGGTTTAGAAAAATGTAGCTAATATGATATGAACAAAATAAAATGTGCTCCTTCGTCAAAAGTAATGACAGTTGAAATGTATACATATGTGTGAATTCTAGATACCGATTTTTGTCTTCCTCCCTAAAGCCTTGTTCGTATTAGGTTAGTAATTTAGTCGAGTGGCCGGTAATTGAGTAACTAAAATACTCGCTACTACCCAAAAATCGTTCGCACTTCAGTCTAGTAGGTACAGTTAACAAGTGAGTGGTTTTTCAAGGTGAGCAGCCTGCAACGCAATGAAGTAAACAAACTGATGATATAACTAATCGTTATAGCTTCTATTAGAAGTGATGGGAGAGGAAATCTGTGTGATTAGTGAAAAAAAAATTATGGGTACGAAAATGGATCAATAAAAGATATAAACTAGGAGCTACGAATTTTCTTCTGAAGGAATTAGCATTGAAAGATCCCAAAGAATACTGCGGTACTTTGAGAATGTCCAAAAATTGAGTAAAGTTTCTGTTAATAAAAATACACTCTGAAATTCAGCTTAAAGATACCCTTTTAAAAAGTGCGATTCCGGCATTTCCAAAATTACACGCATTACATTTTTAATTTTCAATTCAATTTCCTTTCACCGAATTCGGATATATTCGTTGTATTTTCTAAATCCAAGTATGCGGATTGTTTAATCTGTTTGTTTTTATAATGTGGGGACTTAATATTCCTCAAGCACTCATGTTCTACATATTAGGAAACAAATTTTGAAGTTTTGGATTGATTGGGCCGATACTTGGTGTAAATTAATAAACATATTAAAACAATGGTTAAAAATAACAATTCACACATTTATTATAAGAAATAACGCATGACGCACGTTTCGGTGGAACTTCACCTTCTTCAGATGCTAATGGCAAACTAACTATGATTCTCTGTTATATCGAAAACAAGAAATGACAAATTATGTAGAAGGGGTAAATACAAAGATGGTTACAAATTATTAGAAAAGGAAAAACCAATTCTGAACTGCTAGTCAGGTAGTTCGGTAATTTTGAAAAGATTAAGAAGGGGGCTTGAAGTATGATCGATTTGGCTATTCAATAGGAGACCGGAATGCTTGTATTTATTTATCTGTAATGATTCTAAAAAATTAAGTTTAATTTCCTTACTTTCAGTATTTAATATTTTAAAATCGAAATTGAATGTGTGATTTTCTTGGATTAAATGGTTTGCATAATGTGAATCCGACTTCTGATTAACAAAGCTTCGTTTGTGTTCTGAAATTCTAGTTTGAGAACTTCTGAAAGTTCTACCAATGTAAAACTTATCACAATCGCCACAATTAATTTTATAAACTCCTGATTTATTATCTTTATGAACTTTGGATTTATTATTTTTTATATGATTTCCTAAATTATTACCGGTACTATAAGCAATGTTAATGTTGTGCTTAGATAAGAGAGATTTAAGTTTTTTACTTGAATTTCAATTTTTCGCAAACCAACGTACACTGATAGCGTCATACATAGTACTTCCCTACATCCTTTCCAACACAAAATGGCAGCTTTCAATAGTATGGTACATCGTTTAGTAAATATTCCACTTTCAAATGTCAATTTTTACATCGAGAAAAATATAATTAAACAAATTGCCGTAAATAATAATTATGATCCCAATATTATAGACAATATGATACATAAAAAGTTTTTCAAAAATGCGATTAACCAGGTGTACCCCCGTACTAAAAATAATATCAAATACAACAGCATCACTTTCATCGGAAATTCAAGTAAAAAACTTAAATCTCTCTTATCTAAGCACAACATTGACATTGCTTATCGTACCGGTAATAATTTAGGAAATCATATGAAAAATAATAAATCCAAAGTTCATAAAGATAATAAATCAGGAGTTTGTAAAATTAATTGTGGCGATTGTGATAAGTTTTACATTGGTAGAACTTTCAGAAGTTTTCAAACTAGAATTTCAGAACACAAACGAAGCTTTGTTAATCAGAAGTCGGATTCACATTATGCAAACCATTTAATCCAAGAAAATCACACATTCAATTTCGATTTTAAAATATTAAATACTGAAAGTAAGGGAATTAAACTTAATTTTTTAGAATCATTACAGATAAATAAATACAAGCATTCCGGTCTCCTATTGAATAGCCAAATCGATCATACTTCAAGCCCCCTTCTTAATCTTTTCAAAATTACCGAACTACCTGACTAGCAGTTCAGAATTGGTTTTTCCTTTTCTAATAATTATTTGTAACCATCTTTGTATTTACCCCTTCTACATAATTTGTCATTTCTTGTTTTCGTTATAACAGAGAATCATAGTTAGTTTGCCATTAGCATCTGAAGAAGGTGAAGTTCCACCGAAACGTGCGTCATGCGTTATTTCTTATAATAAATGTGTGAATTGTTATTTTTTACCATTGTTTTAATAAATTTTGAAGTTGTTTTTACGCACCAGCGAAACGACATTTTGGCGGTAACTAATGCACTCGACTAATTTCGGCCGGTTCAGACTTGTTTAGCCGGGGTGAGTAGTAACGCGTGGTGGGGGGTGCTACTCGCCCGAGAAAATAGAACCAAATGGATTGACTCGACTAAACGATTTACTAAACGACTGAACTAAATTTTCGTAGAATTTAAGTTACTAAATTACTCGCCACTCGACTAAATTACTAGCCTAATACGAACATGCCTTAAGAGTACTTATTTTTGTTCTTGATGAAGTGACCATAATCAATCTTGAGTATAGAGGCAGCTTTCTCAGCAATCATGAAAGCAGCAGCATTGGTATGTCCAGAAATAGTAGTCGGCATTATACTACAGTCCACTACTCTCAATCCCTTGATTCCATACACACGAAGTTTATAATCGACCACTGCAAATGGATCACTTTTTGGAGCCATTTTTGCTGTTGTGCTGACATGTAATCCTGGATAAGTTAGATATTTAAAAGCACAATGCCAATATTCCTTGGAGTTATCGCGATAGTGATCACACATTTTCACTTTTACTATATTTGTGATAACTTTTTTTAACGACTCGATTTCTTCAATTCGAGTGATAAACTTAATGCCTTCATAAAGTGTTGCCATATCATCAACACGTTTGAAAATTCCTACATCAATAAGAGGATAATCCTTCATACTGTTGGACTGCAATTTTAATGTTCCAGAAGATTTTGGATGCAATAAATAAATAGCAATATTGAATGTACCACTCAGCTGCTTCTGATACTTTTTGAACTGATCAGTAGAGTTACATTGACATGAAAATTTTAGACTCAGAGGAGTCGGTTGGTAATAAATTATCTCTATATTTGGTCTAGGCGAGGACGAATTTTTTGTATTTATAAAACTAAACCCAAATTCATTTGCTGGACGAGCTAAAATACCTTTTCCATTCAAATAATCTCGAATAGCTTCTCGCAAAGGAACATTTTTTATGGTACTATTATACTTGTATGATATGCGAAGTAAGAAATGATCTTTTAGCTGTTTACCAACTTGTAAATTTGAAATAATTGGTATGTTGTGCTTTTTCAATTCATTTGTTGGGCCCACTCCTGATAACATCAGCAATTGTGGGCTATTTATAGCGCCTGCTGATAAAATCACTTCTTTTTCAGCCATTGCTTTATATCTTTGACCATCTTTAATAAATTCAACTCCGTAAGCTCTTTTGGTCATGTTGTTGATCAGTATTTTCGTTACTAGAGCTCTGACAGTAACATTGAAATTATTTCTGCTTATTGAAGGTCTCACATAAGCTGTGGCACCACTGACCCTTCTACCTAATTTAATAGTTTTCTGACTTTTAGAAGTTCCAATTTGCCTCTCAGCGTTAAAATCATCGATAATTTCTAATCCTAATTCTTTGAGTTGATCACTGTATCTATCAAAATATTCTTCTAATTGGCCGGAATTCATTGGACCTGCAAATCCTCTATAGTTTGAATCAATATTCTTGGATTCGAAGTTTTCTAGTTTCTTGAAGTGAGGAACGATATCTTTAAAAGACCATCCGGGATTTCCTAAAGATTCCCAATTATCGTAGTCTGCTCTGTTACCCCTTGCATATACCAAGCTGTTTATCGACCCTGACCCGCCTACCAGCTTGCCTCTGAGAAATGGACATCTTCTTCCTTTCGATCCTGTAATAACGCCAATGACATAAATAATATAAAATCAAAATATCTTGTATAATATTAGCCCTTTCCTGATTGATCAGCAAACAAAAATACGCTTTCCATGAAATTATGTAACGGAAGTCTTATAATGCATAAATTAATATATAATATATAATATATATTTATATATATATATATATATATATATATATATATATATATATATATATATATATATATATATATTTTAGAGAAGGTTAGATCGACTGGCCAGTTAAGAAACGAAAAAAGGAAATTGTCGGGTAATGCAGTCGGAAATAAAAGAAAAAAAAATCTTTTTTTCGATCAAGCTTTGGAGATTCGAGATTCAAATTACTGAAACAACTTTCTATAGTTCTGATCAATAATTCAAGAAAGTCTTAATCTTAATATTTTCGACATTTTTTTTTCGCTCTGAGAACTGGAATTATCATGGGTTTGTGAATTCGAACTTTTTCATTAATAGACAAAAAGATGCGTTCTGTTGTAAATGGTCTGTGTTGTTGATACTTATGAAAAATATTGTGTACAAATTATGTAACTCAGTGATAATATAAAACATCAAAAAATTATTCATTTCGAAATCGTTCGAATCCATTATTCAAGACTTTTTTAATACAAGTCATATATTCTGGTTAACATCGCCACTTTTAAGGAAAATAGTTGATGGAATCCGTCGTTACTACGTGATAAGATAACATGATGAACAAAAACAAAACTTTTTTTTTATCTCGAGGGACCTACAGTTTAACGCCGGTTCCGAACGGCCAATGGGCTTGTGAACAATGTACATTACCCAGCAATTAATCTCATAATTAGAACCACTAAATTCAGGACATACACAACACCCAAGAGCAAGGTGGGACTCGAACCCACATCCTCGGCTTACAAGCTGTGCACCTTACCGCTGGTCTACCGAGGCCTCAAAAACAAAACTTGAATTTACTACGTTTATTATAACAAAAATACTTCGAAAAAATATAACACTGCGATTACAATTTCGGTCACTATACCATCATCGGGCAGATTGAGTTAAGATTGATCGGGCAGAATGAGTGCTTAACTCAATCTGCCCGATAATGGTCTAGTGACCGAAATTGCAGTCGCAGTGTTATATTTTTTCAAATTATTTTTGTGGTAATAAACGTAGTAAATTCAGCTTTCGTTTTTGTTCACTTTTGAGAAAGTGAAGTCAATTTTAAAAATACCAAGGTGAACCAAGGTGAACCTCAAATAAATGTACTATAAACAATGATTTAATTTAATGTTTTATTATCATCAAATAGTTCAATTTACTACGATGGTTAGTCAAATTTAGGTACTCTCAGTGTATTCTGCTAAAAAGGTCAATCAATTCTGGATTTGTTATAATATGTATCACCAAGAGGTCTATATTTCTACAAGATGACAAAGGTAGGTAAAAGCGAATTCCACACAAAGAGCTTTCTTGAATGGTTACGGTGGGTATTGTTTCATGTATTCATTCCTAGGGAGTATCACGGTTTCATACAGATCACAGTATTACTGTGGTTATTAGAAAAAAAATCATGAGCCTCACTACGGATCACTAAAGACGAATATCACCCTAATACCAACTCAATTTGAATAATGAGATTATAATTTGGATGAGCTGTAGAGGTATTCAAAAACCACAAAAATCATAAAATTTCCACAAACAAATTGGGGCGGTAGAGGAAAAACGTTGCCAATTTCAAAAACACCATTTAAAATCACAAACCATAAGTTCAAACTTTTTTTGAATTTGATGTGTGAAATTTTTCCCCCCACCCTAACCTTCATAGCTTGTAACGTAATTTTCACTTGATTATACAGTTACAAGGCGAACGACAGCTGTTCGCCGGAGAGCAATAATGGGTGTGAGTTTTTTTCTTTTTATAACTGATTCTTAATTGTATTGAACACTGATTTAAATAAGATTTTATCTTATGAGGGCGCCAATTAGTTTGAGTCTAATTAAACTGATTTCATTCGTGTTAAACTAATAAACTCACGAATGACAAAAAAATATGATAAGGAAATAATACAATAAATGGGGAACTGCCTCTTTACAACTAAGATATATTTATTTTCCTGATGTTCGGAAACAGCATTGATACTCACTTTGAACAATGGTTACTATTGAATGTTGGTGGAGACGTTAATTCGGAGATGGTGATGTCTTCGACTTTTACAATTGATCCAGTAATCGAAATGAAATCTTCATCTAAGGAACGACGTGGAAATCGACCAGTATCGGGCGTTAGCTGGATACTCAAAGTTTTCAAGTATGTGGAAGTCTTTTAGAAAGGGTTTTTCTTTAAAGCACAGTATTCAATATCAATAATAGAATAACGAGAACCTAATTTTATTCGTACAAATGCTCTTAAGAGATTATGATACTGATTCGTTATTACTATATTCTCTCTAGCATACGAAAACTCGAATTCATTCGTGAAATAGACAAAGAATTTCACTTACTCGTTTCGCGATAAGTTTTTATACATATTTTGTTGTTAAATGCGCAACCGTCTTCAAATCAACATCTCCCCAACTTTTAATTGTACAGAATTCTGTAATACAAGTGTAAATGTTTCGATCTAATTACCATTTCTTAATACAGATGGTACAGTCTACTACCAAACATAATGCTGGAGGAATTTGATCTTAAAATATATATATATATATATATATACATATATATATATAAATATATATATATATATATATATATATATATAGGTATATATATATATATATATATATATATATATAAATATATATACCTATTTGAAAAATTTGGTTCTCGGAATGAACCGCGTAAAAGATTCGAAAAATCTCGATGTTTCGGCTCCTTTTGCGAAGCCATCTTCAGGAGAATTAGAAGGGGAATAATTCAGATAGATCAGTTGAATGTGAAGAGTAGGCAGGTTGAGACTTCAGAGTTGACAGGAAGCAGTACGGTTGGTGGAGCAGGCAGGTTGAGACCACGCAATCGTATTGTTTCCGATTCCTCCTAATTCGATTCGTGGAGTAGGCAGATTGTGGCTACGTATCTGAATTATTCCCTTTCTAATTCTCCTGAAGATGGCTTCGCAAAAGGAACTAAAACGTCGAGATTTTTCGAATCTTTCACGTGGTGCATTCCGAGAACTAAGTTTTTCAAATACTTCCGACTGCGGAAATTTTTCTGAACATACGAGTATATACCTATATATATATATATATATAGGTATATATATATATATATATATGTATATATATATATATATATATATATATATATATATATATATATATATATATATATATATATATATATATATATATATATATATATATATATATTAAATATGTATATTGAAAGCGATACACTACAATAGGATATTATTTTCAAAAAAAAATAATACGAAACCTGGATGAATCAATAATGGGTCTAGTGTGATACACCGTTATTTTTGAGTGAGAGTAATTTTATAAAAAGGTTTTCAGTTGATTTTTCAAATGTCAAATGAATTTTTTTTTGAAGTTCTCACCATAGCAGCCATTTCTTTGTCGTGTTGTGTAGTATCCCCAATTCCGTTCTGATCGATGTAACAGAGGTGACATATATGGTATATCGGTCAGATCATCGTCCCATCCTCCAGCTTCGAGAAGCAGTATTTGGAAACCTTCAAATTCGCTAAGTCTAGAAGCGATAACACAACCTGATGATCCAGCTCCAATTACTATGAAATCATACGTTCCGAATGCTGAAATAATAAGATTATAACAATGAACTTGCAAATATGTATAAAACTTATCACGAAATTCTGGTAGGTATATGAAAATATAAGAAAGAGGCAGAAGAGAGTTCTTCCGTGTTTCATCAAAGAAGAGAAGAACATATATTCATTATCACTTCGAAATAATAGAAAAAATTTATTGGTTTTTCAATACCTAATTCAGAAAATTCGTTAAACAAAACATTGATTCTGTTCACCATGTATAGTTTAGAAATTTCTTTCAAAAAAATCAATTGAGACAGTGAATGATGTGAATACTAGATAAATAATTTTGTCAATTTTACCAAATCCGAAAATTGGGCCAAACGAAACTATATTTCATTATAATTTAGACAGCTCATTATTCAAAATATTTGAATTAGTGTCCTCCATAGTAAATCAATTATATTAGGAAAATGTGAGATTCAGGACAAAATTATTCACTGGATTTATATAGTGTTTATATTTAGCAATGTTTCGCAGATTAGTTTCATCTGCGTCATCAAATTAAAACTATATACAATCATCATCTATCATTTTTTCATCTTCATATCTAGATGCCCTGTTTTGAATGTATTTGTATTATTTTGTCCTAAATCTCACAATTTCCTAATATAATTGATTAAGTATTCAAAATATTCAATATTTAGATATCAACAACTGAACAAAGTTTATATAATAAACGCTTTATAAACTTTGTATTCAAACTAGATCAGAATTCAAGATAATTTCCATTCGTGTTCATTATCTTTGCCAAGATGTTGCCAAATGAAGCTATTAATATAAAGATCAATATTATATTACTGAAGAATGTTCTTAATAATTTCTGAAACAAAAGACATACTTTTCATGGTTTCTACTAATACATTATTTTCAATCGAAAATATATCTTTATTACAGGAACTCAAATGAACATGAACGTCAAAAATTTTTTATACTTAATAATCAATTTCTTTCTTCTACTCTTCCAAAACAATTTCTGTCGTTCGATTCTCGTACCAGTAAGCAAGACTTGATCGATTGTAAAATAATACCTATCCCAATATCTCATAAATAATAGTCATATAGGAAGCTGAAATTACTTCCATCACATGATTGATCTTGACATTACACTTTGAGTTGAATATAGTCTATAAAAATATGCTGTTGATGCTTATTCAATATTATTATCATGTGTGAAGCATAAGTATTCTTAATTTTCATATTATGACCCACATCGAGGGTACTACTTTTAATTTTCAATACAAATTTCGTACAAAAGTTTACTTCTTACTTTTACTTCAGTAATTTCTATTAAAAGAATTTAAAAAAACGCAATAGCAGCAAAACTATATCACTAAAGTCGTATTTTTATCTCTAATTTTTGTTCTTTTTCACATAAAAAGTTTTGACCCGTGAATCAACTTTGAGAGGCTGAAGTGATGCACAAAACTTGAAATCCTGTGAAAATGCATGAAATTTTTACTTTAAAATTGCGGATGCTAGAGAAAACATTTGCAACTAGCATCTCCTTAACACCAACGAAATCCACTTAGGTACAAATTTTCAATCTCTAAAGGAATTGGAGCGGCTGTAGAGGCTGGAACATCCTCAAAAGTGCTTGCAATTGTAACATGAACCTAATGAGGTTAAAATAAATCAACAGAAACTACCACCGTGTACTCTCCTAACATCAACTCAATCCAATTTCCAAATGTCAATCGTTTTATTCGATCAACAGAGGTAGAAGTGCGTATAACCTCAAAGTCACGAATGAGAAAGATTCCTACATTGAAATGGCGGTCGTTATAAAAAGAATATATACCACCAAAAGGCATTTTCTGAGCACCAACTTATTCTTCATTTAACTTTCAACCTCCTCACTCAATTAGGAGGGGATGCAAAAAACTCCAGGGCGGTTTTTCACTCTCCAAAAAGCTTCAGAAGACTGAATTTTGGATATGTTATTACCCCGAGGCGAAGCTAAAGGGGTTATAGTCTCACGACGAAAAGTTGGGATCTGGCCCGATTTTAAAAATTCCTAATTTTTTCGCACGAAGAATAAAAAATATAGCGTTTTTAGATAGGCATGCGCAAGCGCCGAGGGGTTTTATCATTCCTAGTGCTACGCAGTAGGATGTCCGGTTTTTTTATAATTAAATTTCAACTGCGCTCAAGAACCTCACCACCAATAACTTCGCCGTGATTTGAAGAAACCAAAATTTTAAACGAATTTTCCCAAATTTTTATTCTTTAGTTCTGCATCAAAAAAAAAAAAGAACTCTAGATACCAAAATTAGTTTGATGAGAGCCTCTATAAAAGCCAAAATATACCAGGAAAAAGAATATATATATATATATATATATATATATATATATATATATATATATATATATATATATATATATATATGAAAAAACTTGGTTTCTCGGGATGAACCGCGTAAAAAGATTTGAAAAATCTCGACGTTTCGGCTCCTTTTGCGAAGCCATCTTCAGGAGGAATTACAAGGGAAAAATAATTCAGATCCGTGGCCTCAGTCTGCCAACTCAACGAATCGAATTAGGAGGAATCGGAAATAATTCTTGTAATTCTCCTGAAGATGGCTTCGCAAAAGGAGCCGAAACGTCGAGATTTTTCAAATCTTTTACGCGGTTCATCCCGAGAACCAAGTTTTTCAAATACTTTCGACCGCGGAAATCTTTCTGAACAATATATATATATATATATAATATATATATATATATATATATATATATATATATATATATATATATATATATATATATATATATATATATATATATATATATATATATATATATATATATATATATATATATATATATATATAAATTATTACAAAAGATGAGAATTAAGGTTAACCTATAAACTAAAAAAATAGAAATATAAAATTGAAGCTAAGAAAGTATTCGAAATCGAATGAACTGAAATTTTAAAAAATTTTTATTAACGATGATGGTCAGACCATCTACCAGAGAACTTTTGAAAGAATTCACCGTGTTCGATAACACAATCTCAGAGGGAAGCCGATTCCAAGTATCGAAGACTCTTTTGGGGTGAAAGTTACTCCTCAGTGTTGTCCTGAAGTTCTCTTTGGCCAGCTTGTAGCTGTGTCCTCTCAATACCCGATTGTGATTGAGTGGAAAGAGATGAGCCATGTTTGTACCGAAGAAAAAGTGAAGGGCTCTATAGGTGATAACTAAGTCACCCCTCAACCTGCGTTCCGAAAAATAAGATAACTGAAACAACCGCAGCCTACTCTGATAGTACGGGCGACTTCTGCGAAATGGAGTACGGGTATTCCACCACTGCACGGATTCTAAGAGTGCTTGATCTCTCATCAGATTTGCCCACCAAACTGGGCCGGCATATTCAAGAATAGGTCGCACGTAAGTTGTGTAGAAAGTCTTGCTTGTTGCAATATCACATCCAGAAAAGTTTTGGATAGTAGATAAATGAATAGGTTTTGCCCTGAACACGACAATTGAAATGTGGTTAGACCAATTTAAGTTATCAGTGACGGTAACATCCAGGTTACAATGTTGAGAGACACTAGCTAGCCTCTGCTGGTCGATGAAGTGAGTAATATTAGGATTCCCCTATCGATATGAAACACACAACACTAATTCGATATAGAGGGGCAACAAATATTCTTCACACCACTGGAATAGATTATTGAGCTCATCTTGAAGGTGCCTTGCATTGACTAATGAACAGTTACTGACATTACATAGCTGGATAGAAAATACGGGAAATACGAGGGATATCAGAAGTGTACAACAAAAACAAGATGGGACCCAGTACCGAACCCTGGAGAACACCACTACTGACCTTCACATCGGGAGAGGAGAAACAGTCACCGACCCTAACTCGAAAAGTACAGAATGACAAAAATGATTCAATCCAAGAGAGCAGATGACCTCTCACTTCCAAGAGCTCGAGTTTCTTCAAGAGTCGGCGGTGAGGGACACGATCAAATGCTCGAGCAAAATTGAGGCATACAACATCTACCGGAGTGCCAGAATCACACACCTAGTCCAATCGTTAATGCAGGAGAGAAGATTTGTGATGGTGAACCTACCTGGAAGAAACCCATGTTGCTCTCTCGAAATTATGTTATTTTGATACGCAAATTCAATCAATTCAAAATAACTAATAATTTTCTCGTGTAGCTTGCAGATATTAGATGTCAAGCTTACTGGTCTGTAGTTATGTATACCATCGCGACTAGGGGTTGAATACTTATTCATCTTTGAAAAGTAACGGAGGACCAGCCCTTCGCTTATCTCGATACTTCTCATTTCTTCGACAGTACGTGGAAAAGTGGGACTAAAAATGAGATTGTCAGGTTTCGATACAGAAGCGGACGCAAATGTCTCGGTCATTACTTCAGCTACCTGGGTAAGTGTCTCGCAAGGCTCACCATAGGAGTAACGAACGAAGGGTATTGATTAGTTGATGATACAGTGTTGGAATATACTCGATGACTGCGATAGTCGTCAATTGAACCGCTGCATAAGTAATATTGCCACAGAGATTTCTTACGACGAATCAAACGCAATATGGAATATTTTATCCATGGTTTCAAAGGATTGAATTTTTCAACTGGAAGGGTCGTACAAGTAGTCAAAGTATCCTTAAATACATTATTGAACACATAACCCGAAATGATTTCGCCAACTTGTTTGTTATTAATTCTACTCTTAAGTTAAATTAGTTTACAGTTAGTGGCCAAAGTGTTGAGCTGAATTTAGGTAGATTAGACAAAGTGGTAAAATTTTCCAATAGGAGGTAAATATTCGATTTCGGAGATGATATTAGAATCGGGAGAGATAATAAGTCTAGCAAAGAACCTAACCTAGTAGGTTGAAGAACCAGTTGTTGGAGACCAAGATTGGCCAAAAGTTCAATATATGGGAACGATGACTCGTTTGGAGAGGGCTACTGAATACAGGCAATTGTAGATCGGGACAATTGAAGTCTCCAGCGATGAACAAGTTGTTATATTTCTTGGAGCTCTCCGACAGGAAAGCAGTTAACTGAGTGTCTTCAGGGCGAGGTCGATAAATTCATCCAATGAAAAGAGTGAAATTCTGTATTGATATTTCGAATAAAATGCTATTGATGCCTGCCCAACGCTTATGTATATCATCCACTTTGAACAATGAGGTGATATCCTGGCTCAAGTAAAAACATATCCCCCCCTGTAACTAGGAGTGATGATACTATCATCTCGGTGCAGAGTATATTTAGTTTTGTTGAATGCGCAGATTCGAATAGATGTATGGAGCCAGGACTCTATTAACAATATAATGAATGGTTTCTGCAGTTGAATAATGGACAATATTTCAGAAAATCTGGATGAAAGTGATCGTATATTCGTGTAAAGCAACGGCCAAATCAAGAGATTATTCAGATGATAACACAGGAGAAAGTGAAGAAGGTACTATACTTGGGATACTCTGTATATATTTTGTAGTAAGGTTAGATTTACCTGCTTGTTGACGGCGCCTCAACTCGGCACGGAGAGAGTCAAGGGCAGATACCTGCTTCTTTGTTTTATCATCAGAAATTACTACGAGACGGAAAACAAGATGAATCTTTAGTTTAGATATGTTTGTCAAAATAGCCGAAACACAATCAGGGGACGAAAATGTAGCTCGAATCCACTTTGGTTTACTATTGTTTTTGGATGGTAATCGAGTTAAACCTATGAGAGTGTAACCAGCACCTTACTGAATGTGTTCCATAATATCACGAACACTGGTAGTGTCAAGCGATGCGTCTGCATTCTCAGGGACGTTACATAAAATGAGGTTGTGAGATTTCCCGACACGTTTCAGAACTTTCGTCATATCAACGTGGTCTGGAGGATTGGAAGACGTCCAAAAAAGAGTAACCAGCTTCGAAGAAAAGGCGGCAACCTCCTCGCACAGTGCTGAGCTGGCCTGAAGTGGACTTGCAATTTCCGATTGACATTCATCTATCGCGCTCTGATGCTTAGAGAGCAAAACACTATGCTCATTTATTGTTGCGGTACAATTTGCCAATTGGCTGAAGAGGTCGTCTTGGCGTTTTTCGATACGCTCAACATTAGCATACCCTCTGAATATTATCTAGAAGAGTGTTGAAATGTTGTGCTACTATTCTGTGACAGAGACTGTTGAACTAGGTGCAAAGAAGGAAGGAAAGAATAACCAGAACTGAAAGAAATGTTTATATACTATATACTATATCACTTTGTCTACTCAATCTTTTCTTTTTTTCAATCACTGCTTCACTTTGGAATTTTCACTTCTTTTTTGGTTATTCTCTTCGGCACTGATACCAAACTGACGTTCGAATTACGGATCTTGCTCGATGTTTCCCACCAATTGGTGATTCTATCCTTACCTATATGGCTTCGAATGGTCCAAAATGTTCAAGAATATTCCACATTCCTATAATGTTCCACAATGCTCTGGAATTTTCCGGGATGTTCCCGAAGGTTCCAGAACATCCCGGAATATACTGCAATGTTGTGGAATGCTCTCGAATAATCTCCTATGTTTTAGACAGAAAGTGATTAAGTGTATATGTATAATTCCGGTGTATTTTCTTGAATGTATGTCATATAGTCTCCTACTTCGAATAGTCTTAGAATCAATTTTTAATCGCTAACTGAAAACAGAACTTTTATTGGCATTCATGAAATTGTCAATTAAAAACTTTGACCATGTCATTTTATTAGAACCCATAATTTTTATCACGAGACTGCTTTTACAGAATCTAAAGAAGAGAAAAAATAGTCATTTACTGAAAACAACTTTATTTCAAAAATTCTGATTCACGATTAGAGTAAAAAAATGTAACGTTAATTCAAATTGTGTTATCTTTCGATTTCTATAAAAACTTATAAAACAGAAATATATCTGCTATTTCATAAAAGCAAGTATATATATATATATATATATATATATATATATATATATATATATATATATATATTATATATTATATATTATTATATTCTACTAAGAACACAAAAAACATATTTCTTTCTCAAAAAATTTGATAGTCATTTGCAGCATATGCATCAGAAGATTATTCATAAACTTGCCTTTTATATCTTCACTGACATTCTTGAAATAATCCCTATTATCCTTTGGAAGTTCGTAGTGTTTTGCTTTCTCTATTTCGTTCTTTATGAGGTCTTCATAGTAAGTTATTTTTAATTCAGTGCCATCTTTGATACCAATTGCTAATGCTAAGTAGATTAGAAATATAATAGTGACTCTCATATTTCTATCATTTATTTCAATGTTCACAATAACTATGGTGATTAATTCAGAGTTATATTTTGATTAGGTAGATGTAATAAGCCTTGTAAAACAGAATTGAAATTCTGGAATTTGAACACTATGTGTTTCATAAATAACTTAAATACTGAATTAAGTCATGCACTAAATGAGAAACTAATAATAATAATATATTAATCACAAT